>JAQJVL010002646.1:0-87955 GCA_035578905.1 Stictocephala bisonia | reverse complement strand
CCACTAGGCTAGCAAGAGGTCAAGTGTTAGAAAACAATAAAATAAAATCAATGAAATAAAAGAAACTATATGCCTTGCATACAGGGAGAAGCTATCTCAAACAAAGCAAATAGTTCAGGATGAGTCCGTAAACAAAAAACGTAGGGGGCAAGAAATAACTGAAATAAAGCCAAGCATTCAGACTCAAACGATACATGATGCTATACTGCTATGAGTATTGAATAAGCATAAGCAAATTAATTTTTTAAAAAGGTGGTTTTCAATTTCATATCAAGAATGATTTTAAATGCATACATCCTTTATAAAAGGAAACATGCAAGAAAAAGAATCTGAAATCTTGCAGTCATTACCAATTTATTGTGGAAATAGTTGAGGCAGTAACAGAATCTTGGATCCGTGATGAATGTAAGAGGCAACAGCGTTGACAATAACGATTTTGTGAGATCTGGTTTGGAAAAACTGTCTGAAAAAAAGAACATGCCTGATGTGTTCCAAAAGAGGAGCTTCCCAAGGGCATGATAGGAAGCATTCCAGGACTGTTTGCGTAAAATGCAAAGAGGGGTGTCATCCGTTGTGTTTGGCGTGCCTAGTATAAATATATATCAGCCATGCCAAATTTGTAAACAGGCCTATTTTAAAATTTGATTTTTGTACGATTCATTTTTTCAATCTTGACTTTTTTCATCACCAGTGGGTAGAATCAGGTCTATATTTTATAATATAAGAATACACTTTTTATCCCGCCAAAGGTTTTATTTAAAAAAAAACTAAAATTCTAAATGTTTGATAATATTATCTTTCAATTTAGTCTATCTCCGTTATTATTCGTGATTTTTTTCATGATTCTTATTTAAATTTGATGTACTTTTTCATGCTGAACACAAATTTGAAAACTATTTTTGTCTACAACAATTATTTCTCGAGATATTACGAAAGAGCTATGTTCGCAACAAATCACTTATGATGCCCATATGCACAACGTTAACAGGAGCTAAGACTGGCCACAAAATAAAAAATTTGCATGTATTCCTGCCCCACAGTGACGGCTGGCAGGGCGTCATGGAGGCCAGGCACCCGAATTTAATGCAAATTATGAATTTTTGTTGAGTATATAGAAGATTAGGATAAGTTAGTTAATGTTTGGTAAGGTAAGTAACAAGTGCATTTTTTGGGCCGAAAAATGAATTTTACTGAAAAACCAATTATATATTCTTGTTCAGCATAAAAAAAAACAAGTGATATGAAAAAAATTATTGAAAAACTCCAGCTTTTTAAAAATAGTTTTTACACTAGGCCATCATGTACATTTTTTTTAACTTTTTTGGTTAAAATCAAATTTCCCGCAGCTAAACTTAACCTCGTCAAGAATTATAAACTCATAATTACCACTTTTTCAACAAGAAATATCCTTATTCTTACATATGAGACGCCGACACAACGTTGTTGGTATTTTAAGGCGAATATGAATGGTTATGTGAGCGTAGTCTGGTTACTATCTGAGTTCAACTGTTCCTCAGAAAGGGAAATTTATTAATAGCCCAAAAGCCAGGGCAACTAAGGGACCTACAGCTTTACGTGGAATCCGAACCACATAGTGCTGGTCTGATTTTCAGCTAATTTACAAGCCTGATATTCAGTTATCTCCCCCACTCAACATTCCCACAATGATTACCACCCAACATGGGCACCCCAGACTTCTCTAGAAGTGTCCACGCCGATAGCAACCATCAAGCGGACGCCATGTCAGTGTTAAGAGAACCGAGCATCCAACCTATCGCCTACAATCTCCCAAACACTTTGTTCTCATGTAGCTGGGTTACAGCACTGCGCCACCATTGCCGACCATTTTCAGAGGCATCTAGAAAGTGTATAATTACCGATGAAATTTTGTACATAGGTTTATCTTGGCCCCTAGAGGCTCACTAAGAAAGGATTTTTTTCTCTCCGACCTCAAAACTCGCCCAACTGACCCCCAAAATTCCCATGGTATTCTTATGGAACTATATTAATTGATAATTTACAGCTGTTAAATAAAAACAAATTGAATAAACGATTAAAATATAAAGTCATTTTTAAGAATATAATTTTGTTTCCTACTAGCTTACTAAAATTGGTCAATAGCGTAGTTGGTTTAATCCCAGCTTCATGCGCTAACAGTTCTCAGTTCGATCCCAATCAAAGTCAATACATTTTGAGAAGAAAATTGCTGATAATCACCGGCTATTCATTTGTCATTGGGCTATTAAATAATGACACTTTCTAAGGAATAGTCGGCCTTGGTTTGTAACAATGACTACATTCGCTCATCTACACTCATCAAACTTATTCGAAATCCATATTCGCCCATATCTTGCGATCGGCGTCTTATGAATAAATAAATAAAATAAAATAATTATGGTAGACTAAACTTTTAGAATTAAAAATAATTGAGTACAGTACTCAATTTAAGGTAATTATGCACTTTATTGCCACCTCTGGAAATATTATTTCTTGTTGAAAAAGTGGTGATATAAGTTTGTATCTCTTAAGGATGTTGATTTCTTCCACGGAAAACTCGTTTTTTAACCCTCCTAGTGTTCACTATGTATCCTGAAAACGTTGGGCGGATTTAGCTTGATTTCCAGACATTCGTTTGAAAAATAATATAAAATATATTTATTATTATAAATACATACTATTATATATCATTTTATTTGTTATATTACACTGAATATTTTACAATATGTTTTATGTACATACCTTCATTTTGAAAAATTTTGTGCATCCAAAACTGAAGAAAACATTTTTTTTTTCGTTGTTTTAGAAAAGTTTTCACTGTTACCATGGAAATAAAATAACACAAACAAACAAATCCAGGATAGCCATCTTGTTCAAAATTTAGTAAACTTTAAAAATATATACAATATATACAAATGTTTTGCTCAGCAAATATTGGAAAGGACAAAAAACAAACGTAAACACCGGCGAGTCTATATGGCCGATCCTCCTTCACTGACTGTTACAGCTATTTTGTAAACAAATCACAATTCTCTCAATGCGTGTAATCAATCATACTCGACTATCGATTATTCGGTATCATCTCCTGTTTCGATTGATACCACATAGAGTATTATTGACGGAACGATAATGCCAGAATAGCATATGTAACAATGGACTGCACAGTTGCCGACGCATCGGCAATAAACATTTACGAGACGTACTAAATTGCCGATGCATCGGAAATAAACAACAGGAGGGTTAACAAAAAATCGAAAATCTAGTTTTTATTTGATAGTGATAAATCACCTTTTTTTAAAAATCGTTCCTTTTCGACAAATTGTGTTTCCATTTCAAGTCTTTTTTTGTGCTGAACACATATATATAATTGGTTTTGCAGTTAAATTAATTTTTCAGCCTGAAAATGCATTTTTTACTGGCCTAACCAAACATACTTGTCCTAGTTGTCTATTTACTCAACAAAAATTCGTAATTTGTGTTAAATTTAAGTGTTTGGCCACCGCGAAGGCCTGCCGTCACTCCAGCGAGAATATATGTGAATTCGGTTTTCGTTATTAATAGTTGTGGTAGTTAACCCTTTGAGTGCCGGACCCATTTTCCATTATGTTATGCATAAAGTGCCGAGCCAAAATTGACAATTTTGCAAGGGTTTGGTTAAAATGCCTTATACCGACTCACCCTCTGTGAGTATCTATCACTGTACCTTTACATTAGGCGGATGTTTTAGTGCTACAAGCTGAGACCAGTCATCATAAAAAAGTTATTTATTGATATAAATTCCTATTTTCTTTTTTATTTTGTAGGTAAGTGAATGCACTTTACTCTTATGCTGTTTTATGTCACTTATCTTACCTCTTTATTAGATAAAAATATATATATAATAAAAAACTTTCATTACATAATTTTTTTGATTTTGACATTACATAGCAGTCCTGGAATATTTTTTTTAATTTTTTATTAATTATGTTTTCTTATAGTGCATCTAATTCCCTTCAAAAATACATAAAAAATTTTATTTTATACCAACAAATATAGTTTTTACAGGACAAAAAACAAATCCAATCGGGTGGGGGGGACAGGAGGTCGATAATCAAGTGGTGGCTCGTCGTCAACAGATGACTCGTGGTCTTGGTTTGGTATTACTGGATCGTCAGGGGAACTATCACCACTATGAATGGGGCTTCCTTGTTGTAGGCCTATATCCAAACTCAATCTTCTCTGCTTAGCTTGTATTTCAGGAAACAGTGGTAATTTCTTATTGCGCTTAGGTGTTGATGTAACAATTACATTGCTCTCAAAGGAATCTGATGAATCACCAGCTGATGGATTATAATCTTCATAGGCATCTGTGTCATCCAATTCTGAGGAGGAATCATCAAAAATATCCAAATCAACGTCATTGTCTGAGTTTAGACCGTCTTCAAGATGTAGGACTACATTTGTACTCAGATCACCTTCACCTAAACTAATACTCTGAGTGTTATCTTCACTACTTATACTAGTGTCTAATGCTTCTAGTAAACATTCATTATTGTTAGCAATATTGTTTGTTTCCATAATTAGTCTATAAATATCGCTTTACAAGGTATAATAAGTTCTACACTACAGTGAGACTTACGATCGTCGTAATATGTACAGTCAAAACATAGTCTTGGAAAGTAATAACACACACAAAATAAAACACTGTAAATACACTAATCTAACGAAAAGATGATATAATAACACTAAAAACTTATTTACAATTAGAAACTTTTTATATTTACAATAAAACACAAGATAAACAAGGCTACTGTTCACGCTCCCGCCTCACAGCGCTGGACTCGGAACAACAATGAGGCTTTGTTTACAACCACTACAAAAAATCAGAAACTACACAGAATGCTACGGAACCGAGACTGAAAGTTACGTTGAAGCCTTTGGAACCCGTACGCACAGTTATCAAGCCAGTTAAGGTTTGTACTATATAAAATAAATGCGATCCCGTGAGTCGCAAATAGCGACTCTGGCATTTCTTGCATAAAACATGGAGTCGCAAATAGCGATCCTGCGGCACAGAAAGAGTTAATGATCGTGTAATAGCCACTAATCGTGATTTGCCACGAAAGTAGTTTTTCCGTTATATCTCGAGAAATAATTGTAATAGACCAAATTCGTTTTCAAATTCGTATTAAGCACAAAAACACATCAAAATAACAAAAATAGGATTAAAATACCATTTAAATTAATGGAAATATAAAAAATTGTGACAATCATTTTTCGGTAAAATATGTGGTTTAATTCGTGATTTGCGTTAATTCCCGTGTTTGTCCTCCAACCAAATAGGTGAATTCGGTTTTATGATTAATATTTGTTGTTTAAAATAATAGCATAATGGCTGATAATTGTGATTTGCCGCGAAAGTAGTTTATCCATTATATCTCGATAAATAATTGTAATAGACCAAAATAGTTTTCAAATTAGTATTTAGCACAAAACACAAATCAAAATGAAAAAATCATTTAAATTAACAGAAATATGACAGAAATACTAAAAGTTGTGACATTGGTTTTTCTAAATATTTGATAAAATGTGATTTCCGCGGAATAAAAAGCATATCTCGTGAAAATACAGCTAAGTCTAGATCCATTTCAAGCAAAATTTTCCAATTTTGTTTGGTGGCAAGAAACTGCATAAATACCCTAAATTATAGATAACATCTGCTATTCTTTAAAATATCACATTTAATTATATAATCAAACTCAATATTATGACCGGAGAAGCGGGCTGGTACAGCTAGGCCTAGTATCTTATATAGCCTATTAGGCTACAATAGTTACCCACAAATTTTTTCCTGAATGACTGTAAAATCACATTATTGTACAACCTTGTGGGCAAACAACTGTTTACAAAATAATAAAAACATTTTTTCACAAACCAAAAATGTGTCAGTTCTCAAAGGGTATTTTCAAATGAAAAAGGTAAGAACAATGATCATACAAACCTTCAGTCAAACGCTCCTGCTAAAGTGCATACATCTTATCTGCTATGATAACACATGAGGTGTCTACTAAACCAATATTCAAACTGTGGATATTCTTCAACAGTTAGTATAAGTATGATATAAGTTAATGGTAATTATAAATAAATACAGGTAGGTCTTACTGTCTTAATTATCACATTTCACAAACCACACACTTATAAATAAGCAATAATAAATTAAATCATAATCGAAAGCGTTCTAGGCTATCAATGATTGTAAAATTCACTCATTATGACTGCCGTAAATAATTAGAAGACGTTGCACCATATATTTGTTACCTCCATCATGTCTTTACCTTTTTGTCCTGTCCTGTCTACGTGAAAGCTGTTTTAGACACAGAAGAGGGGATTTGCTGTGACAAAGCTTGTAAAAGATGGTTCCACAGAGAATGCGTAAGGATGTCAAAGAGCGAATACCAGTGCATATCTGGTGATAACAAGATAAAGTGGATTTGTTCCAGAGTTGATTGCCTCGTTCCAACGGACCAGCCTCTGGACAAACTGTCCACACAAATGATATCTGTATTAACAAAATTGGATGCACTCCTAACCAAAGTAGATAAAATAGATGATTTGACCAAAGACATAAACAAAATCTAAACTGAAGTTTCGTCGATGAAGGCGGGTCTTTCAGCTCTGGAGCCGAGGATAGCCACTACAGAAGACAAAGTTGTTCAACTCTATAATGACATTGCCACCATTAAAACAGAAGTCTTGTTAAACACTAAAAAAATAAATACACTTGAGAATAACACTAACACTTTCTTAGATGCAGCTGTCGCAGAAGTTAATGATCGAGCCAGCAGATTTAAAAATGTTCTTCTCCACAAAGTTCCTGAGAGTGAGAAGAGCAACCCAAGCGAAATTAAAGAAGACGATGGAAAAAAGCTCACAACCATACTGGATGTTTTTCAATTAAAGTCTGATCAGGTGACCTTTTACAGGTTGGGGCGAAAATCTAGCCGCAAAACTCGGCCACTAAAAGTAGTGTTTTGCTCAAAAAGTGAAGCGTCGTCACTCCTAAAGAAATTTTCACATGAAGCATTTAAAGATATCGATCCCACGCTGTCTGATGTCTCCATCTCCCGAGACCGCACTCCTAATGAACGGGCCGCCCCCGACTCTTTACTTCAAGAAATGGGTTGGAGAGCTGCTGCTGGCGAGTTGAATCTTACGATAAAGTACATTCATGGTGTCCCAAGAATCCCAACAATTAAGCCAAAAAACTAAATAATGAGGGACATTCCAGCAGGCTTTCGGTTTATTATCAAAATGTCAATGGACTTCGAGGTAAACTTCACGACCTGCGGTTGTCCCTCTCCTCTACTATATACGATGTTATCGCTCTTACTGAAACTAACTTGTCCCACGATATCAATGACGCTGAACTTGGATTCACTTCCTACAATATCTACCGAATGGATAGATCAACAGCAACAAGGTGAGCGGCGGGGGCATTCTGCTGGCAGTCAAGGATAGTCTCAAATCACATCGTTTATTATCATCTTATGATTCTATTGAGCAGCTCTTTGTTTCCTTGATTGCGTCTCCAGATACCAAAGTCCTCTTGGGAGTGGCCTATATCCCTCCCGATGCCACAATCACCAAATACGATGATTACTCGTCTGTGGTGGAAGAGGTCATAACTACTCACTCTTTCTCCCATATAATCCTGATGGGAGACCTCAATCAACCCGATCTTGACTGGAATAGTCCGACACATATCTATCCACGACCCTCGCCTTCTAGAACCCTATGTTGTATCACCACCGCCACCCTTACCAATGTTGTAACTTATTATTTCATCACACTCATTCGCATATTTGTACTATTCATTCACACCCATTGCAGTCTAAAAGTCATCTTAATTGTCAAACCATTCATTATGTTATGTGTATTTATTTATAGATTCATATTCGAATTTGCATATTTGTTAGATATTATTTATGTTACAGTTACAAAATATTTATCCTTGTTATCACTAATATCACTTATACTATATCAATACAAATTGTTGAATTTATTGTATATTTATTGCATATATTTATATGTGCATGTTAACTTGATTGTTCTCAATTGTATATTGTTATCCAACTAATTCTTTAAGCACTGGTAATTACCAAATTTATTAGCCTCTGTTTTCTATTTTTCTGTTCTCTATTTTCAGCCTAAGTTTTCTTGTATTCAATTTTGTTAAAAAAGATAATATTTTGCCGTTAATCATAATAAATAATAATTATGATTACTGTCTTAATTCCAAAACAAAACACTCCATAAGAAATTAACCCAGCTTAACATAATATTTTGGTTAGAGATGGGCGTTATTTAACATAATAGGAAAAATAATATGATTACTTCTTCGCACCCTACTACCAAGTAATAGGATTACTGGTTTCACTCTATTAATTAATTGTGTAACGTAGTCGACAGAGCTGCAGCCATCGGCTCTCAATGTAGTGACTGAACGCTGTGAACAGAACAAATAATAGGAAAAGTAATATGATTCTGCTCTCGCTCTCGTCCCCAGAAATTTATGCGCGGTTGTAGACAGAATATTAGGAGGAGGATGCAAGAAGAGCCTGTCAGTGTCAAAACATGAAACTATTGTCGTATTAGCTATTTTTACAATGTATTATAGTAATTAAAAATGTCTTTATAATTTTTTCTATAATATAAATATACACAATTAAATACTCTGTAAATTATAAGAGTTACACTTTAATATGTACCGTATGTGATATTATAATATTAAAGTAGCCTCTTCTTTGTTTTATCAGAAACGAAATTTTAATATCTCATTATTCAATAGGCTTAGTGCTTTAGTATGTGTGTGATATTTTAATAATAAAAGTAAGAATAATCTCTTTTTTAGCTTTAAATCAATTTTAATTTAAACACCTTCGTATAAAAAATTATTTTACTATAATTATGAGCATTTGGCAAATTAAAAATATTTTTAAAAAACAGTATCTGTGAAAAAATATATAGATGAGTCTGTATCGTTTAGAACGATTTTAATACAACATTAACAGTATGTGTCTAATATTCACTTCTGTATAGATAAAACAAATAGCGAGTACAATTTAATAGCGCGTAGTAGATCGAGAACGAAAGAAACAATGTTATACAGTAATAGCATTGATTTTACTATACATTTTATGCAGTAATAGCATTAATTTTACTATACATTTTATACAGTAAAATCAATGGTAATTTTTTATATAAATGGTGACATATAAGTAGTCACCGGTAATAGGGTGACAAAAATAGTAGGAGTAGTTACCCTACTATCGAAGCTTTATGGAACGTTGCAGCCTATTACTGGAATGTAGCTGGATTTCCCATCTCTAGTTTTGGTTATTTTTTTTCACACTACACTTGACTTACTAACCACAGTAGAGACTAGTGTAAACCGTACAAAAATAGTCTGATGATAGCTGTGGCATGTAAAGTCTCCTCCTCACTTCTCGTCAATCAATGTTGTCGAATATAAATTCCTTGAAGTATTGATGACTAGCTGTACCCGCCTGCTTCGCCGGTCATAATTATTGAGTTTTGATTGTATCATTGAAATGTGCAGCAACCTTTCAGTTTACACAGTATCCAATTTACAACAGCTGATGTTTTGTGTAGTTTACTACTGTTCTCAATTATTTTTAATTTTGAAAATTTTGCTTACCACAATTTTATTCTATTTGTTTTTATTTAACAGCTGTTAATCAAATAAATCAATCAATTATTATAGCTTCACAAGAAATCAAAACATAAAAATATAAACAGTTTTAAAAATTAACAAATAGCTGTGTTAATTTGTGCGTAACAGTGCATTCTAATATTTTTCCTGAATAATTTTGTTATTTTAATTATATTTTCTCGTTTATTCTGTAATAAGTGTTCAAAATGTAGTTTAATTAGGCGTTTCTTTGTTCCTTTGTTATTACTTATTTGCTTTCAAAGTGTTCTAGTAATTAAATAGTTGTTTTCAGCATTTGTTTACATTTAACCTAGGTTAGGCTATTTTTCTTACAATGAACGAACTTCCACGTACGTCTAAATCATTTTGTCCGAAAAATGTGACCACTCATTCTTATAATGACCACGATTACTCGCTCAATCAACACAAAACCAATTCAACTCCTACTTCATCTGGCTTCCGTACTTCTCTACAAGCATCTGACCAAAGTGATGACGTCCCTTGGCAAGTAGTGTCCCAAAAGAATAAGAGAATGTACTCTAATCCTAATACTGGCAACGACCAGAAAAAGTGTCGACCTAACTCTTCTGACAATTCAGGTAACAAGAGTATAGATATACCAATATCTAATAACTTTACCATTCTATCTGAGGAAGACCCTAACACCATGGAAGATACGTCTTCTAACGAGGCCAAAAAGGAGCCTAAACCACCCCCAATTTTTATTCCAGATGTTCAAAATGTAGCTAAAATGGTACAAGTTATTGAGTCAGTTATAACCAGAGATGAATACTTTTACAAATGTTTACCCAACAATAAGATAAGGATTACTCCTCTTACATCTGATGTCTACCGTAAATTAGTCAGAAAACTGTCAGAGCTGAATGTTGGCTTCCACACATTTCAATTAAAACAAGAAAGAGCTTTCCGTACAGTTTTAAAAAATATGCACTATTCAACGGATCCTGCTGACATTATCACTGCCATTAATGCTTACGGACACAACGTAAGGAACGTTTCAAATGCTCGTAGTGCCAAAACAAAAACTCCCTTAGGTATGTTTTTCGTAGATTTAGAACCAGCTAAAAATAACAAAGATATTTACGATATCGAATTTTTGTTAAATGCTAAAGTCAAGTTTGAGCCTCCCTATAAAAAAAATGATATTGTTCAGTGCAAGAAGTGCCAAAGATATGGCCATTCTAAGTCATATTGCTGGTATCCCTTCCGGTGTGTTAAATGTGGTTCAAACCATAATACTACTGCTTGTACTAAGTCTAAAGATGTCTCACCTACGTGTGTGCTGTGTAATGGTGACCACCCTGCAAACTACAAAGGTTGTACTATCTACAAAAATTTGAAAAATAAAAATTTTCCACCTTTGAGACAAAAATCTCTTACCTCGCATGCAACAAATGGTATAGTCAGTAAATCTGAGACACCATCACCTCCCACTAGACATGAAAATAATCACGTGAATGAGTCAGTATCTTATGCTCAAGCAACAAAAAATGGGCCAACTTCCTCCACAGGTAATGAATTACCAACCCTTATCCAGGTTATAAATTCTGTTTTTGAAAAATTTGAAACCCTCCTAACACAGCAAACTCAACAGGTTGGAACCCTCATTACCCTGTTAACAGTTATTTCTAAATTAAAATGAATAATTTTCTCAGAATATCAGAATGGAATGCCAACGGCTTGATTAAACATAATCAAGAAATACAATTATTCATATCAACTTACAAGCTAGATATACTATTAATATCTGAAACCCACTTCACCGATTTAACTTTCTTTAAAATTCCTAATTTTTCAATTTATAGTTCAAATCACCCTGATAACACTGCTCATGGTGGTTCTGCTATTTTGATACGAAACACTATTAAGCATTATGAACTTCCAAGTTACCAGTTTGACCACATTCAAGCTTCAAGTATTGTTGTAGAAGATTGGACTGGTCCTCTGACAATATCTTCAGTGTACTGCCCACCAAGACATAACATCACCAATGTACAATTTAACGATTTCTTTAACTCCTTGGGCCCTCGGTTCATTTCTGGCGGAGACTACAACGCTAAGCATCAAATGTGGGGATCACGGCTTAACAATCCTAGAGGTCGACAGTTACTACAAACAATTAATAATTTTAATATGGATGCTATTTCGACAGGGGAACCTACATACTGGCCTAGTGACCCGCACAAAATTCCAGATATCTTAGATTTTTTTATTTCGAAGGGTATTTGTAACAATTATTTAAAAATAGAGTCTTCCCTCGATCTACAGTCAGACCATTCCCCTATTATTTTAACAATCAGTTCATCCGTAATCAACAAAGAAACTCCTCCAAGTCTTTGTAACAAATTCACCAATTGGGACATGTTTCGAAACAGTTTTGATGAAATATCTAAGCTTAACATTCCACTGAAAACCTATGAAAATATTGATGACGCAGTTGAATCATTTAACGTATCCCTACAGGAAGCGGCTTGGAAAGCAACGCCCAGTCTTCCACAAAAGTCTACAAACAGTGTAAATTATCCTGTAATTGTGCGGAAGAAATTGGCAGAAAAACGCCGTTTACGAAGAATTTGGCAAAATTCCAGGAATCAATTCGATAAAACAAATCTAAACAGGTCCTCTCAACAACTAAAAAGATTGATAAAATCTATAAAAGACGAATGGTTTAACGATTTTTGTTCGTCACTTTCTCCTTTTGACGACAGCGACTATTCGTTATGGAAAGTCACTAAAAGCATGAAACGACCAAAGACTCCTATACCTCCAATTCTGAAACTGGATGGCACCTGGGCCAAAACTAATAAAGAAAATGCTCAGGTATTTACTGAACATTTTCGGGATGTTTTCAAATTGCACCAAGATCCTCTTATCGGAAATGACGACATTTTGGAATTCCTGAACTCTCCGACTCAATTGAGCTTTCCGATAGATAGTTTTAAGCATCTGAAGTAAAAAACGTCATACTTCATGAAATTAGTCCAAATAAAGCACCAGGATATGACTTGATAACAGGTAAAATTCAAAAAGAACTATCTAGAAAGGGTTTCATTTTGCTAACCATGATCTTTAACGCAGTTTTAAGATTGGAGTATTACCCCTCTCAGTGGAAAGTGGCGAACATAGTTTTAATACAAAAACCTGGCAAGCCTGCTCATGAAATTACATCATATCGGCCAATCAGCCTTCTTCCATTGATGTCTAAGGTCTTTGAGAAGCTTTTGCTTAAAAGAATGAAGCCTGTGATTGATGAAATTGACGCTATCCCACACCACCAGTTTGGTTTCCGTCAATGTCATTCAACCTTAGAACAGGTACATAGGATTGTAAATGTTATAAGCCAGGGTTTAGAGACTGGGAAGTATTGTTCGGCAGCTTTTCTTGACATAAGTCAAGCTTTTGACAAAGTGTGGCATCAGGGCCTTCTTTTCAAGATAAAATCTTCATTGCCACATTCGTACTACAACTTACTCAAGTCTTATCTGGAAAATAGGTTCTTCCAAATTAAATATCAGGATGAATATTCTCCCTTAGTAGGAATTGAATCAGGAGTGCCTCAAGGAAGTGTGCTTGGGCCCGTATTATATACGTCATTCACAGCCGATCTTCCAGCGAGTCCAGGAGTAACGGTTGCAACATTCGCTGACGACACAGCTTACCTCGTTTCCCATGAAGATCCAGTTGTTGCATCTCAAATATTGCAGTTAAGTCTACACGAACTGTCCAATTGGCTCAATAAATGGAACATAAAAGTTAATCAAACCAAGTCATCACATCTCACTTGCACACTAAAATCTCAAACATGCCCCCCAGTCTCATTGGACAATGTTCCGTTGCCTCAAGTTACAGAAGTCAAATATCTGGGAATGCACATAGATAGGAGATTGACATGGTGCTCGCACATATGGCACAAAAGGCTTCAGTTGAACGCCAAATATAGAAAAATGGCATGGTTACTACACAGGAAATCAAAACTATCATTAGAAAATAAGCTTCTCCTGTATAAAACAGTTTTAAAACCTATATGGACTTATGGAATTTCACTGTGGGGTTGTTCATCGAACAGCAATATAGATATCATCCAAAGATTTCAATCAAAAACACTACGAAACATACTTCAAGCACCCTGGTACATTAATAACACAATCATCCATCAAGACTCCAACATTCCTTTTGTAAAGACCGAAATTACTAAATTTAGCAGTCTATATTTAGAAAAATTGAACAATCACCCAAATTACCTTGCCCTGAATCTTTTAGATAATAGTAACGCTGTATACAGACTGAAAAGACAACACGTATTAGATCTTCCAGTAAGATTTTTGTAATGTACTTTAAACTTTTGTGTAACGATTTGTAATGTTAAACAATGTTTATGTTAGCCACGTCATTGGACGTGTGTTAATCCATGTTATATTATTTAACCTCACATTTACTTATTGTTCAACTATGAATAGATTGTAAATTTAAATAAATGTTATATATATAAAAAAAAAAAATTAACAAATGGTTTAATTTAATTTTGACATATTTAAAACCCACAGCTGATATTCTGTTTATATTTGACTTATTATACCTTCATGCATCCTGCTATTTGATTAACATTGAAACTTTAGAAGTCCAAGGGACGGAGCCCTGAGGGATTAAAGAAACGGGAATAGGACAGAAACCTTCCCTGGGGTATATAGAACAACTTTCCCAAGTTTCATGGCGATCGGCTGGACGGTTTGGTAGCGCATAAAGGACAGACAAACATACATTGGATTTTACAGATATAGATTTGTCTAAACATATGTTGAAGTAAACAAACACTATCATTTGTTATTATAAATCACGACAACTAGAAAAGAAGGCGGTAGGTATCATGTTCATCTCCAATGACGTTATATTGCGAAGTTGCAAAAATAAACACAAAAATACTATTCTAATTCCTATAATTATAATTCCAGCTGATAAGTGGTAAGCTGAATGTTTCTACGTAATTGGTGGATTTAGTTCCAGTATTTAATAGAATAAACAAAAAAGGCTGATTTTGCCTATATGACGTTACGGTCTACTGTGCAGCCTCGTCGTTTATAACAAATGCTAAACATATATGTCAAACTTAATTTGTTGCAATGCCTGGGTCTTTAGTAATTTGTTGCGGTTTGTTTATATATTTATTATATAATGCTGGTCGTCTAACTTGTGAAAGACAAAATAACAAAGGCAATACGTAATTCACTTTGTTATATGATTTTTTATTTACTCTTCAATTATTATTGTTCTTAGTTATTTCAGTTACTATTTTACATTTATTATAAGTTGGATTTTGTATTGTTTTGGACGATTGTTAAATTTGTATTATATAATTTTTGAACGTTACTTTTTTTCTGTTGAATTATGGACTCTTAATGCATGTTAGTTTCGGGTCCTCTCTATGGTTATGAGTGCTGCATTTAATTTTCAAGTTTAATTTATTAATGCACATTGTAATTGGGTATGTTAACCTGTTATGTTGCATTATTATTATTGAAATAAATAAATATTGATGAATTCCGAACTATATTTAATTCTCCTCAGTTTGATTTAATTCTTGTCTCTGGAACCAATAGAGACGATGTTCAACCAACAGTTTGTTACAGGGCACCTAACCTGGGGTTTCTTGCAGAATCTGAACACTCCTTATCAATATTATATCCTTATATTATTCAATGTAATATCCTTATCGTCATTTTATGGATGACTTTGACTGTATCTTACTTGGACCGAATAAATATGACAAAACCTACTTTACTACGGTAATCTATATTCTGGTCATGTAACCTAACTATACTACCTTTGTCTGCTACTCACCAAACTGTTACAGCTGATATATGGCTGGATGTGATGTCTGTCTCCGACCTCGACCACGTCATGCATCACGGGCGGTGTCCCGCTCCTGGCCTCTCAAGACAAACTTGATTTCCCTGTGTGTATTACTCCTAAATATAGCCCTAAATTTATTTCCTGCAGAAACTACAGGACATCAATCAGGACGCTTTTCTTAATGGCACTTGTACCTTGAATTGGAATGAAGTCCTTTTTGCTCCTAATATTGATCTTATGGTCAATAAATTTAACTACTTGATAGCATCTCTTTGTGTTAAACATATTCCATTAGCTTTAAAGTGAGTTTCCAGGTAGTCGGTACCTTGGATAACTAATTTCATCCGTAATCTCCAGAAGCAAAGAGACGTCATTTCGTAAAGCTAAACGCACCAAGCCTCATATCGATGGGGCTAATTATAAAAGACTGAGAAACAGAACCAAACGAGAATTTCGCAATTAAAAAATCCGCTCTTATTACAGAAATTCCTAACTTCCAAGTCTTTATTAATTTATCAATAATTACTTTGTCGATATTCCTATTGGTCTATTTGGTGCTCATGAACTTTGTACAACAAATTAATGTCCCGATAGATCCTTTTCTAGGTTGGTTCTTTTTCAGGCCTGTGACTAAGGTGATGGGTGCGATGCATGACGATGTCTAGCAATGCAGTTGTAGCCGATAAAATCCCCTTAATTTTTTTAAAATACATCCTTCCCGTTGTAATTCCAGTAACTTTTAGTAAATCACTTTCGTCTTCAAAATTTTTGTCAGTTTGGAAACTTGCAGTTGTCCGGCCACTCCCTAATTGTTGTCTCCAAAAGGTCCTAACTTTAGACTATCAGCATTTTATCTCCTTTATCTAAATGTTTTGAGAGAGTAGTAGCCTACATAAGCAAATATAATATTTTCTTGAGTCTAGTAGACTGTTATAAAACCTTCAGTCTGGATTTCGGTTCAACTTATAGTACTACTAGCATAGACCTTCTATTATACCAAAAAGTCCCATCCCAGCCAGAAAATTGAAGACAGTAAAAATCGGAGCGGAGGCAGAGCAACTTAGTAGGAACCATTATAAAAAATTTTATACCCCCTGATTCATGGGAGTCAACTGGCCATCTCGGAAATTAGACTTGTGACGTAATTTGATGACGTCACTCCCCCCCCTCATGTCTCCACGAGGCAATTACCTAATTAGCGTGGGAACGGGAAATGGAGCTGGCCCAGCCCAAACATACAAACAGATTCTTCAACTGTCTCCATTTCAGTTGGCATTGAAGGTTTTAATCTTGGAATACTACATTGGGGCACTCAGTTCAGTACCTCAGAGAATCTTGACATTATATTTGTATGGATAACACTGACGACCACCATGTTTTATGACTTAATTGTTAAATTATTTAACAAAATTAGTTATATTGAAACCAACTTTAAATTTAAAAGTTGTAGAGAACTATAAAACTATGCTTTCAGAATACTATTTCCTCCAGCCTGATAATTAAAAATAAGTGTTTATTCTAGACACTGAAATGCTAATTTCCCACTTTTTAGCCCTATTGTAAAAAAACTATAATTCTTCAAACATTTCTGGTAGATTTATTAATTACTTTGGTTATTTACAAAACTTTTTTTACGCTGGTCAAACTTTCCTGACCAAGAAATAAAAAATTTCTTCACTTCTTGAAAATTTAATGGCGTGGGTTTTTAATGAATTAAAATGAGGTTTTCATTTTAATGCTTATATAAATTATCTGTCACAACCACGTTATAATAAACATTTACCATTATAATACTTGTTTCTTCCTGTAAAAAACTATATGCCACATGTGTACCTTTAATTTAGTTTTCTTACTTCAACGAGCGTTGGAATCTGGTGGCGCAGATCTGTAACCTAGCTACTTGGAGAAAGTGTTTAGGAGATTATAGGCGATAAGTTCCATGCTCGGCCCTCTTAATACCGACACGGCGTCCGCTTAACGGTTGCCATCGACATGGACATTACAAGAGAAGTATGTGGTGTTCATGTTGGATGGTAGTTAGGGTTCGGATTTTTGAGTGTCAGACTTGTCAGTTAGCTGTAAATCTGACAAACACTATGTGGTTCGGAGTCCACGTAAAGCTGTATTCCCTTACTTTCCCTGTCTGTTGGGCTATTAATAAATTATCCTTTCTGAGGAATAGTTGAACTCAGTTAGTAACAAGACTACACACATATCATCATTCATATTCGCCTTAAAATACGCACAACGTTGTGTCGGTGTCTTATTAGTAAGTACGAATGTAAGAGCGAAATCATGTTTTGAACGGCCCAGTGGCCTACGTTTTTATTATGGCAAAATTTATATTTTCAACCGTTAAAATTAAACCCTATTTATTGGAAATGTAAAAATCTTAGAATTTTTCTGGGGTCGACATGGTTATATATCTACCTTCAGTCCAAATTTCAAAATTGTACTCTTGTATTAATTTACCTTGTCTGTAAGTAATTAGGTATGATTATTGTTATCAAAAGTTATAATAACTTGAATCTCCTTTTACTACATTTTAATAATTTATCAGTTACTTTTATCTAATAAAAGGGAGTGACGGGTTGGCATGCGAAGCTACCATTAATAAACTAAAAAATTACTGTTTGTATGTTAATCCCGTAGCAAGACACAGGTAAACAGCTAGTATATGATACGAGTCTAATATAAATAATTATAGCGTTCTTACTACCATAGATTATATCATTATGACTAAACGTAGAGACTGTTAATTCAAATATGTTCATTATTATATAGTAGAGTTGAGCAGCATAGAGAGATTTCTAAATTAATCTAAAAGTAATAGATGTTCAAATGAAAATAATGGTATTTATAATATTTTAACAGCTCTAAGCGATGTTTATAATGTTCATGAGACTGAATGTTTGTAATAATTTAAGACTGAATTATTAAATTGAATAATAACTATAATTAAGTACCCTTTATTAATTTTTTATAATAATACATGACTGATTTCGGCTCTTAAGCCATCTTCAGAGTGTAAATAATATAACCTATAAGAAATGAACAATTATAAAAATAAAACAGATGAAGATAACATATGATTAATTTAGTGTGTGGGTAAGTTGAATCATTGATTATATAAACCTACATTGATTATGTTATATTCATTTGATTCTTATGTTTTTAATTTCTCCTTTTTTCATATATAGGATTTTTCATGTTAATTTGTGTATTTAATATGTTCTGTGGTTCATTATAATTGTTTATGCATATGTGTAAATTTTCTTTGGAATTCATTTTTTCTCCTTTCTTCTCCTATTCTAAAATTGTAACATTTTCATTGATATTTTGGTAACTGTGATTTGACTGGAGAAAATGTTCAGCAAAGTTGGATTTAATTGACGTTGAGTTGTTGTTTTTTATGGCTTCTATGTGTTCTTCCGGTTTGTCCTATGTAAAATGAATTGCATTCCGAACATTGTATTTTATATATTCCAGATTTTTCATATTTGTTATTTTTATTTTATTTGTTAGTTTGTAATTAAAGTAAAAGTATTGTTCTTTGTTTTATAACTGAGTGTATATTTACTGTGTTGAAAAGTCTGTCTAATAGCCTTATTAATTTTTGTATATAAGGAATACTGATAATTTTTCTTTTCCTTTAGTTTCATTTTCTTATTTTTGTTTCCTTTTATTCTTTTTATGATTTTGTCAACAATTGTCGGATTGTAACCATTTATCGAAGCTAAGTATTTTATTGTTTTTCTTTTTCATAATCAGATTTTTTCAGTGGGATGTTTCAAATTCTGTTTATCATTGATCTGAAACTAGATAATTTGTACTTCCATGGATAGTTAGAATTACAGTATATGGAATAAGTAGACCACTTTGGGTTGATTTTCTAAAAGTGTTGAAAGAGTGTTTATTTCCAATATTAGTGATTGTTAGATCTAAATAGTGTATTTCTTTTGCTTCGTTTTCTTTTTTATATTCCAACTATAGAAACGTTAAAAATGTTGAAATATGATCTCACACTAACTAAAAATGTTCCAAATAACTATTGGCTCGAGGAAATATAGTTAGATTCCTAGTTGAATTGTAATTGGAGTCTATAAAATAAATAAAATTTTGTTTTTAAGGTTATTTAACTATGGCAGAACAAAAAAGTTTAAATGGTAATGGTAGTATTGTTTCATTAGTGTAATTAGTTAATATGTTGTCTTTTCTTTTTTTTTTTTTTCAATCAGTAGAAATGTAATTTGGGCTTGTTATTCAGACTTAATAAATTGTTGGAATAAGGATTTCTGAAACTTTTAGCACTACTAGTGTCGAAACGGTTCAGTATATCAAAAGAATTCCAGGAATACAAAATTCTTAGCCACTAGTAAACCCAAATCATTCATGCAAAATACGGGTCACTTTAAGTCATTTTAAAGTTGTCCACTAATTGGAAAATGGCGACCGAGTTTTAAAATTTGAACTACGTGATTATAATGAATATAAAAAATAAGGTTAAGTTCCCCATTTAAAGTGTGTTGTAAAATTAGTAGGCTACTTTTAGAGATTCCAATAACTGTGGCCACCTTGAGTTGATGACCCTGTGTATAGTAAAATTATACTAACTTTCATGTTTATTATCACTTAACTCACTATGAACTGGGTTATCTGATGATAATAAAATATTATTTGTTTTGGAAAAAAGAAAATATAACACTTGATTTATCTATTTTTCATGAACATAAAGGCATTATACGTCATTAGGGGCAAGAAAGAACTATACTAATCCAACCGAATGTAGGCCAATAATTAACTTATACAGTATAAGATTATTTTTATTAATG
Source organism: Stictocephala bisonia (assembly GCA_035578905.1). Taxonomy (NCBI): domain Eukaryota; kingdom Metazoa; phylum Arthropoda; class Insecta; order Hemiptera; family Membracidae; genus Stictocephala; species Stictocephala bisonia. Next base: position 67,546 of record JAQJVL010002646.1, on the reverse strand, counting down.
CTAAATATATGCCTAGTTGGTAATCAATATACTTATAATTAATACCAAAAGTTACATATAAATACACCTAAATGTCAAATGCCTTAAAATTGGTTCATAGATTTATTAGTTACAATATGCATGATACCTGCCCAAAACTAAGACATAATTGTCTTGGATTGATCTGATAATATCTCATGTTACAACAGTTTTATTTAATTCGTAAATTAGGAGTGTGTTTGAATTTAGGTATTAGAGTTATTGCATCTGTGTTTGGTACCAATAAATAGCGATGGCAGAAGACGATTAAAAATGCATAAAGCTTTTGGGCGGGCAGGCCGGAGCATGGCCAGTCTCTCATGAGTACGCAAACAAGAGCTAGGAAGGAGTGGGTGAGTGACGTAACGTGATGTAGTGCCTGACTTCTTTCCTTAGGAGGGTGGGTAATGGGTTGAGGGAGGAGAGACAGCCAACGCCAGTGCAGTCTGGCGTGGGTAATGACAACTAGCCAACACGTTGAGCCAGAACTACGACCAGCTCGTCCGTATGATGGGACTGTCTGGTATAATAGAAGGTCTATGCTACTAGTGCCCTTTTAAAATCACTGATAATATTCGCTTGGCGATGGACCAAAAACATGTTTCAATTGCCTTTGACTGTGGATATCATCCTAAACTGTCCAGGATGAGATTCTCTGTTGGCTGCATTGACTGAGTACCGTCAAACAGGCTAACTTGGGACAGTTTTCAACTTTCCCGCCATTTTATGCCTACTCTTAATTTAGGGGAAAATTAGTTTTCTCATGTAAAACTTAGGTCTTAGTTAGTACTTTCAAAAAACATTTTCAAATTTTCGCTAAATTACCCACGTTGCTAAGAAAAAAAAAAATAAAAACATGGTGTCCCAAGTTACCCTTGAAGGTTGGCTAACTTGGGACAGTTATATAAATTCAGTGTTAAGAGTTGTTAAGGTCTCTGTAGGCTAACTTGGTACTGAGAACTTTGTGTTAAACATTGTTCATAGTTAAAATAACATTGATTTAGCAAATTTTACAGTATGGTAATGGTGTAAATAATGAAGTATGTTTTTCCCCGTTGGAAAAAATTGAAACAAACAAAGAACATGTGCGGAAAAATGAATTAAGACTCAAATTAGTGTGAGATACAGAATTATTTTAATTTGAAAAAACAAAGTGTTCCATAGTACACATGGAATTAAAACTATACTTAGTCCATTTCATATGGAAAAATATACCTCCCCCTTGACACATTAATGGGCTTAACTTCCTCCATGATCTGTGAGAAATCCACGGTCATAATGTCATCGATTTCTGGAAAAACATACACATTCATGGCTTTGGTTGATCTTCTAAAGAACTTTACTTCAACATCAGAGTTTTTAACAGATAAAATCTTGCCAATAAACTTTTTTACGCTTTCCTTTTTAGTTCCCTTGTCATACAACACTTTAACCACCACGAAAGAATCAAGAGTGAGATCTTGCAGTTGCACAGTTTTCTTAGGCAGCGCACCACTATAAGCTGGTTTTTCAAGCTGATTTTCTCCGCTGTCATGATCTAAAAACATTTCATCCTCAGAAGAAAAGTGCATTTCGTCAGACATGTCCTGAAGAGAATAGTGTCCATCCGAATCCTCGTCACTGGATTCTTCAGCTTTAGTTTTTTTTCTCTTAATTGGTCTAGTAGTTTTGGCTTCTGTTGTTACAGGTTCACTAGAGTTCTTATTTAAGTCATCCTGGATCACACTTTTTCCTGGAGCAACATCAATTTTTTTCTTCTTTTGTTTTCTTAGTGGAGTTGTTTCACTTTTTCTTGCCTCTTCAAGGTAAGCTTCGAAGCTGTTTACTATGAGTGAGTGGTTAGAATCACTACTTGCACCGTCTTTAGCTTGTGGATCTTTTTTCTTAGCCAACCTCTTTAAAACCTGATCTCTGTTTAGAGGAACAACGCCTGCTGCTTTGAAACCGGACTTAACATTGTTGACAGTTGCTTCCTGGCCCATAGAAACTAAACATTTATTTAGTAGACGAGGGAAAACATCTTTTGAAACTCCTCCATGATTTTTGCTCTTCCATTCATCCAAAACTTCTCTCCACTTCACCTTTAGGGGTTTAAAAAATGCTACGTCAAGCGGTTGGCAAATACCTGTGCTGTTAGGTGGTAGCAAAACGAATCTTATTTTGTTCTTGACACACTCATCAATAACCCAAGGCGAAGCATGACTCGCCAAATTGTCACCAATTACAACTTTAGGGCTGTCTTTAAAGTTTTTGAAGTAGGGTAAAACGATTGTTTTAAACCAATCTTCAAAGATTTCCATAGTAAACCACCCACTTTTTGATCGGTTGTACACTGTACCTTTAGGCCCATTTTCACACCAAGAGCTATACAAGTTCTCTGCTTTATACACTATGTATGGTGGTAGTAAGCTTCCATCTGAAGCCGCACTGAATATAACTGAAGTACTGGACTTTGACGAATCGATTATCCTCTCGGGGTGGCGTATTCCACGCCGTACTATAACATTTTTTCTTCCCCGGTCATCCGTCAAGTTTGTTTCATCATAATTTACAATCAGATGAGGGTCCACGTCTTTCAGTGTGGCTGTAAGTTCATCAAAGTACTGATTCACTGTTTCAGCATTCACACCTGCTCTGGATCTTTTAACATTTTGACATAAGCGTTTTGTCAGGGTATGTGAATATCTTTTAACAAAAGACATAGCCCAATCTCTGCCTGGCATATTGATCTGAAACCGCCTTTCACTTACACCTTGCCTGTCCAAAAATGATTTCACAATTAGTCGAATATCAAAAATAGTAAAGGGAAATCCCCAATCTCCAGCCAAAGCTATACACTCTGCTATTACTTCCTCACTCTCTTGATCAAACACATATGGACGGCCAACCTTCCCAGTGTTTTTTTCATTTTTGTATCGGTTTAAAGTTGACTTCAACACACCAAACTTTTCAGCCGCTTTGCGAAAGGACATGCCTTTTCCAACTTCCATAAGTGCTTTTTCCATTTGTTCATGATCAAAGTCTTTATATTTTCTCTTTTTTAAGTTCTTTTCTGTCTTTTTTCCATCCATTTTAGTCAATCTGGAACAATAAAACACATTATTAGTTATTATACACTTTTATACATATAAAAAAACAGAGTAGGCTAACTTGGGACACTATCCCAAGTTAGACCACTCAGTGCCGATGGGATTTTTTTTTTTTTTTTTACTAGTCAACTAGCTGGCAATACTGGAAAAACAGAACACTGAAATTGTACTACATATTTGAGGTTATGTTTTGAACCAATTCAAAACCTAATAGATTTAAGAGTAATGTGTGTACAAGCAAAGTTTTACAAGGTTTAATTTTGATGTTAAGTTTAAAAGCACATGTTTTAATTACTAAATGACACTTACCTGATCATTAAAAATCCAGAATGTGATGAAAAACCAGTAACAATACACTGCCAGTACACTCAAACTCTTCAAAGCTCATTAACTCAACACCAAGTGAAGAAGTAAACAAAATAAAAAAAAGCAACAAAACGTCCCAAGTTAACCTACTGTCCCAAGTTAGCCTGTTTGACGGTAAGGTATTATCTGTCTGATTGCCAGCAGTGTTAGATCTATTGATTGGGAATCTCATTGTTAACCTGTTAACCCTGGATCCGGGCAAGTTCGCATTTGCGAACTGTTTTGGCGTTGCTAAAACGCGCAAGTTCGCAATTGCGAACTTCACGCCGCGCTTCGCTAAACAGCTCATAGAATGCGCATATGATAAGCTATGGCAATGATTTTGATCTATTCGGAGACTACGTTAAACATTGAATAATTCTGTATAACTTAATAGTCGGTTATTTTAAATCGATAATTTACACGGCTTTGTGAAAGTAGCTATTGAATTCAGGTTGTCGCCATATTGGACGCTTTGTACGATTCGTTGTTTGTTTGCACTCACGGTAAATACTTGGTTGTTCTGTTGTAATTATCCGTTATAAATCGTTTTGATGTGTCAGGTCATATATTATTTTATAAAGCATATTTCTAGCTAAATTTTAGTATATAAATGAACTTTGTAGTGTTTATAGAAAATTTATAAAATATTTTTGAATGTTGCTGTTACCATGGCAACAAATTTTTAGGTTTTTGTATTGAATCCATTTATAAATTTATAAGACATATTGTATACTTCTAAACTTATATAATGTATATATTTACTGAAATGTAAATTTTTGCTATCTCACATTTAAACATTTATTATCACAACATTGTATCCAATGGGTACCCCCACCCCCTTTCACGACTTATGAAAAAAAATTTCCAAAGTAACATACCATAAAAAAATCAAAAATATCTTTAGGTTAAGTTTTTATACATTATCTGGTAGCCTACATTCTTGAGATCATTTTTATACCATAAACAAGTAGTTTTATTACAATTTACTTATTTTTATGAATTTTATAAAAACCTTACAAATTGGCCAAAAATCGCAACCCAATACTGAAAAATATAGTGACCGGATCGAGGGTTAATTTTAGCCTCCCTCAGGCCTCTGTCCTCTTTTTCTTCTTCATTTATATTGATGATGTCACATATGTTATTAAGCATTATAATTCTCACCTGTATGCTGACGATCTACAGATTTACTGTCACTGTTCTATAAATGACATACCACGGACTATTACTAACATGAACGATGATATTAACGCTATTGAAACTTGAGCCTTCAAACATGGATTGAAACTTGTACCGGGTCTTTTGACCGGTACATTTCGTTTTTTCCGTCGTAGTCTGCCGGGCTGCCTGAGATTCGCTTTTGCCCGGCGATTCGCGTACTTTGGTGGCCGTTGGCTCAGTTCCGTTTCGTTCCGTGTTCCAGCAGCTTCGTTCAGGTTGGCCTGTCTGTTCAGTTGTCTGGTGCTGCCTGCAGAAATAGACATGTTCGGCTAAGGCTCCTAAAACGTAAGTGTTCTTTTGTAATTTCTAATATTTAATCACCCTTTTGGTGAGAATATTTTGTTTCAATAATATTAATCGTTCTTGCTTGTGTTTTCAGAGTTTTGTTAAATTTTGTGTTTTTTGTCTAGAGGTTTCTCAGACTAGGTTAAAGCCATGTGCTCCATGTTACTTTTACCGTTAATGCTTTTTATATCTGCCTTTATTGTCAATAGTAGTTCTGTATAAGGTTTTGTTGAGCCTTTTTACAGTTGTAGTTACCGATTTACCATATTTTTTGTTCTTTGCCAATAACCTAGCCTAGCTGTACCCTTTGATTTTCATGTTATAACCTATTGCTCATGTATCCATAGCCTAGTTTTCAGTTTGTCATTTTTAGTTCCATATACGTAATTACGTCTTTTATAATTTGTTAAATTTGTAAATTGGTTTTAAATCTGAGTTTGCCAACATAATTATTCATAGCCTAAAGTTAATCTTTCACTGTCTTGTTTGCTCTTCATGTCCAGTTTTGTTAAATCATGCACCCTCATATTTAGTGGTTATGTGTAATATTGTGTTGTGATGGCTGGACTGTGTTTAATGGCTGTGTTTGACCTTGCAGTCCAGGGTCCTTGAGTAGGACGTTTCAACCCTCAGCCGGTCGTCCGGGCAAAGTTCTACCTACCACACTGCGAGCCTGGCCTGGGGACCATGTGATTGAGCAAGTTTGCCCCGTGCTGCCCTCTCTACTTCTTTGGGTAGAAGACTTCTGTCCTCAGGTCAGTGCGTTCCAGCTTATTTTCCCGGCGGCTGAGCTGGGGGGGGTTTAATTTAAAAAGGAAAAAAAAGGTGCAAAATGAAAGAAGAAAAAAAAACATGTTTGTGGAACTTTATGTGGCCTAGGCCTAAACTTCTAAACTTGGACAGTGATTTTATACCACAGCCATTGGGGACTTATGTATTTTTTTTACTAAAGAAAAAATAAACTTTTAAAATACAAAAAGAACTTAGTGTTAATATTTATTGTTATTTATTTTTAATTAGTTTATTTTCTTGTTACATTTGTTTAGATTTTTATATTTGTTAGGTCCCCATTGTTAAATCATGTTATTATTTATTTATATGTTTAGGCCTAGTTATTGTTATTTATTTTTTTGTTAAGTGTATTAGGGGTGTTTGGAAGTGAGTTTTTACTCGAACGGTACCGTGTTATATTTTCTTTTAAATTGTTTAGTTTTTAAACTCACCAAAAGGGGATTATTGTGCTTTTGCTTAACTTCTAATTCGGAGCTTCCCAGGGATTCCGGCTTACTCCCTGGCCCGGTGGAATCAAGGGATGTGGGCTGAATTGCCGGGGTTATTTTGGGGTTATCTAAATTGTTTCTAGATGTTCACTTTTAATTTATTAAAATTTTCTTACGTTTTGGGGGTCTCCGGCTAAACTGCAGATAGGCCATACACCATGTAGTTGTTAATTTTGGTTTTTGTAGAGTTTGTGGTTTTTGTAGCTTTGGTGAATCTTGTTAATTTTAGTGTTTATTGTTATTTATTTAATTGCGTCTATTTATTGTGGCCTTCTGCCAAGTTTTGATTATTTGTTGGTTTAATTGGAAATAAATTAGTTTTGCTCAGCTGCCGAGTATTATTTTGACCCTCCAACTGCCACCCGTGATCCCATCGCTCGACTTGTTTTGAGCCATCCCCCGGTTGGCACGCTTACCAGCTTTGGTGGGGGGGATGGGTCTCAATTGGTAGCAGAGCATGGTTGCCTAAAAAATCTCTTGGCTGTTGACGGTGGGTGTTTGCCAGTTAGTAGGTCATGGTTGGCCGACCTACCGTCAAGGTGTCTTGGTATTGTATATATATAAAAAAAAAGGAAACAAATAAATAATTATTTAAAAAGAAAAACAATTAAAAAACCAAATAAATAATTTAACTTATATATAAAAAAAAAAAAAAACTAGGCAATCCGCTTGGTTACTTTGTTGAATGGGTTTCATGGGTGGATTGGAGTGGTCGGCAGTGGCTCGGTAGGCTGAGGGTTTTGTTCGTCTTGGACCCTGGAGTTGTCGTTTTTTTTTTGTATATTGTTGAGAATTGTTGCGTTGGAGATGGCCTATCTGCAGAATGTTGCCCTCCTGGTGAAGGAGGAGTTGATATTTGAGTTGAGGTCGCGTGGTGTGACTCCGGAGGGGGATGTTCTGAATCTCCGGAGGGTGCTGCGGGAGCAGTTGTCCGCGGGTACGGCGGTGGATTGGTCTGATCTACTGGAGGTTGGTGAGGAGTTGGCTGTTTGTAAACGCAAGGTGGAAGATTGGGAAGGGGTTTTGGAAGATCTGCAGTTTGAACCTCCAGTAGGTCGTGACCGGGCCTGCCGCCTTGCACGTTTGGGGCATCTGCTTGCCCATTTAAGGCTGGTCAACCGGGCACCGGGGTTGGAACCGTCGGATAGGGCGTGGATCTTGGAGAGTGTGGCTAGGCTGGATGAGATTTTTCAGTCACTCTCCGGTTCCACGACTCCTACGGGTCTGGGTCAGCGGCCTACTTTCGCGCTTTCGCCCAACGTGTCGAGGCCGCAGGCTGAGACAACGGCTCTCACTGTGCCTGAGGTTCCTTCTGAGCCTGCAGGCGTTTCTGTTGAGGTTGCTTGTGGTTCGGCTCCAGCTGCCGTTCCTTCGGCTTCTTTGGGTTCACCTGCTCTTCTGCAGCTGAGCTACCACAAGCTACCTAACCCTCTCACGCCCATGATCCAGAATCTCCCTGTGATCGATGGGATGGATCCTGAGGAGCTTCTTAAGTTTCTGGTGGCCTTTCTCAGACTTAGTGAGATGCCCGGCATGCAGGCTGGGGACTTGCTTCGTCTGATTTTCCCGTATTGCAGAGGTCCCGTTGGGGAGTTGCTGAGTTCTGTCTTGGCCAGTGATGCCTCGGTGGACTCGTTCCATCGAGAGTTGCTGTCATCGTTTCTTCCCATTCGACTCAGGGAGAGGATGGTCATGGACAGATTTTATCGGTCGCAGGGTAGGGGCGAGTCTCTGGCAGCCTATGTCTCTTCAGTCAAGGAAGCTCGGCAAGCGTTGCGCCTCACACTTTCTGAAGCTGACACCGTTCGTGTCATCCTGGATGGCATTTCTCCCGAAGAACGGTGTAGGCTAGTTTTTGCTGGTGTTCCTTCGACTTTTCGGGAGCTGCATCAGCTGTGCATTGTTTCGCGCAGCGTGCAGTTCTCAGACCAGCAAGGGAGGGATTCTGAGAGTCATCGTGCTCTCCCCACCCGTCGACCGGCTATGTCTTTAGGTGTGAGTCAGCCAGTGGAGGGTCGTGGTTCTCGGCCTCCTGTTTTGTGTTTTGCTTGTGGCCAACCTGGTCACATTCGTCGTGACTGTCCACGTGCTCGAGGTCGTGGGGCGGGAAACGCTCAGCGCGGGGGGTTGCCTCCACAGTAGCTCCCCGCGTTGTTGCGAGTGACCGTGGCCATTTGCCTTTGACGCGTGCCCATAGCAGGAGTGTCGGGGATTTTTCGGGCCTTGCTGGCATGGCTTCCCTGGGACTTAGTGCGGTCACCTCGGTGTGTCCTGGCGTTTTTGTATCTTTTGGTGGTACGGTGTGTCGAGCCCTTCTTGATTCTGGTTCGGCATGCTGTATCATCAGCCTTTCTCTTTTTGAGTCCCTTGACGCCTTAGGACTTGTCAGGCACACCGAGCCTTCTGCTATTACGTGCTGGACGGCATCCCAAATTCCTCTACCCATAATTCTAAAGGCGTCATTACATTTTAAAATTGAAGGATTTTCCTGGAGGTGGGGTTTTCTTGTTGCCAAGGACCTGGCGGTTTCTTGTATCCTAGGGGCAGACTTTATTTCTAAGAGTGGTATGGTGCTTGAACTCCAGAAGCGCCAGATGTTTTTCAAGTTTAATCGGCAAGTTTTGGTGCCTCTAGTAGGTGATTTTGACTGCCCTCCTGCAGTCAGAGAGGTGGGTTGTGAGCCCGAACAACCCAAGGTGGATCCGGTTGGTCATCTCCCCCCTGAGCAGGCGGAGGCCATTAGGAGGCTGTGTTTGCGGTTTCCTGATGTGCTTACGGCGGAGCTTGGGGTCACTTCTCTTCTGGAGTATGAGATCCACCTCACCGATTCTCAGCCAGTTAGAAGTCATCCGTACAAACTTGCTCCCCCAAAGATGGAGGTTATGAGGGCTATGATTGAAGATCTTCTGAGCAAGGGTGTGATTGAACCGTCTCGTTCTGCTTATGCCAGTCCAGCTTTTCTTGTGCCCAAGCCTAATGGTAAGTCTAGGCTTGTGATGGATTATCGGAGGCTCAACGCTAAGGTCGCTATTGACTCGGTACCTCTGCCTGATTTGCATTCTGCGTTTGATTGGTTCGGTAAGGCTAAGTTTTTCAGTGTGTTTGATTTGAACCAGGCCTACCATCAGATTCCATTGAAGAAGGAATCACGGCCTATGACTAGCTTCTGTGTTCCCTGGAATCTTTACCAGTTCACTAGGGTTCCTATGGGTCTTGCTGTGGGTGCCCAGACTCTTACTCGTCTGCTTGATTCCATCTTCCATGATGTGAAGTTCAAGTTTGTCTTCAATTACCTGGACGACCTTCTTGTCTACAGTGAGACTTTCGGGGAACACATGCAACATCTGGAGGAAGTTCTTAGTCGCCTTAAATCAGCTGGCCTTACCGTCAATCCAGAGAAAGTCACTTTTGCTCGTCCTGAGATTTCTTTTCTGGGTCATCTTCTCTTCTCGAGGCGTCTGCATAGATCCTGCGAGGACCCAGGGCATTCGGGATTTTCCTCCTCCCAGAGATGCCAAGGGGATTGCCCGTTTTGTGGGGATGGTGAATTTTTACCGTCGCTTCATCCCTAACGTGGCCGAGCTTGCTGCCCCGTTGAACGAGCTGCGAAAGAAAGGTGTCCCTTTTGTGTGGGGCCTAGCTCAGCAGACTGCCTTTGATGCTCTCAAGGAGGCTATCATGCAACCTCCTGTCCTGCGTATGCCTGATTTCAGCAAAGAATTCATTCTTCAGACTGATGCCTCCTCCTCCGCCATTGCTGCTGTTCTTTCTCAGGAGTTTGATGGGGTCAGGCAGCCCATCGCTTTTGCTTCGAGGACGTTGTCTCACCAGGAAAAGAAAGCTTCTTCCATCTATGAGTTAGAGTGTCTGGCTGTTGTCTTTGGTACGGACAAGTTTCGGCGTTTCTTGGAACACGCTGAGTTCTTGCTGGAGACGGACAATCAGGCACTGTCTTGGCTTCTTGCCCATCCCGACAGCTCGGGAAAATTGGTCGCTGGGTGGTCAAAATTTCTGCCTTTAAGTTCCGAGTTCAACATCTTAGGGGTACCCAGAATGTCATCGCGGATGCTCTTTCCCGCATGTACCACGAACCCAGTGATCCACCGACTGAGGCTGTTGCTCAGTGTGGTGCTGTTCTTCTGGATTTTCCTCTGGCTTTTGACGACCTACTGTCCCATCAGCAGAAAGATCCTGAGCTGTCAGTCATCTTAGGTGAGCTTCAAGAGGGAGGTGCCCACCCTCCCTATTTTCTGTCCAAAGGGGTACTCTGTTGCCGTCCTCGACAGAGGGGTGAACCCCGTGTAGTGCTGCCTAGTCATCTAGTACCGATGGCCTTTCAATATTATCACTCTTCTCTTGTGGGCGGTCATCTTGGCATTCATAAGACCATCGCTAAGATTCGTAGGTACTTCATCTGGAAGGGCATGGACCGGGATGTTGCGGGCAGAGTGCGGGCTTGTCACCTGTGCTCTCTCAGCAAGCCTAGTCAGAATGCAAGGTTAGGGTTGTTATCTTCTGAGGTGGCCGAGCGTCCTTTTGAGAAGGTGTTCATCGACTACGTGGGTCCTTTTCCCCGTAGCAAGTCAGGTAGCTCCTACCTACTTGTTTGTGTGGATGCTTTCTCGAAGTTCGTTTGGCTTTTCCCACTTCGGAGTGCCACGGCTAAGCTCACCATCCGTGCTCTCCAGTCCCAACTCTTCCAGCATTTTGGTGTGCCTTCCACTCTTGTGTCCGACAACGGAAGCCAGTTTACCTCACACGAGTTTCGTAGGTTCTGTTTTGGCAATGGTATCAGGCATGTGACTACCTCTCCTTATTACCCACAGCCTTCTCATGCAGAGCGGTTCAACCGCAATCTTCGGTCTGCCCTTATTACCTTCCATGCTGAGAAGCAGAACACCTGGGATGAGAGTCTCTCTTGGCTCCAGCTTGCTTTCAATTCTTCCAAGCATGAGAGTCACAATGCCACTCCCTTCGAGATTCTACATGGCTACCCTCCTAACAACCCTTTGTCCAACTTGTGGAGGCTAGAGGATCTTCTACCTACGCCAGGTGCCACTGACGTAGTGTCCACGTGGCGGGCTGCTCGGCGCAACCTGCTACGTGCTAGAGAGAGAGTGAGGAGGAGGTATGATAAGGGTCGTACTCCTAACCCTTTTCAGGTTGGAGATCTGGTTCTTTGTCAGGCTCACCCGGTCAGTTCGGCCGCGGAACGAAGAGCTGCAAAGTTGTGCCATCGGTGGTCTGGTCCCCACCGCATCGACAGGTTTTTGTCACCGGTGACTGCTCTGCTGGTTGATCCCCAGTCAGGCAGGGTGTTCAGGAAAGCCCATGTGTCCCAGCTTAAGGCTTTCCGGGGAACGGTTGGTCCAGGAGTTGGTGTTCCTGGGGGTTTCTTGGGGCAAAGAGATTGATCACCTCTGCGCCCTAGGTGGCTGTTCTGGGAGAGTCTCTCTCTCTTTTTCTTGTCGGGCCCGACAGTCAGGGTAGTTCGCTCCCTGTTCGAGGGGTTTCCCCTCTTAGATTCTCTTTGGCGTCCTTGGAACACCACTCTTCGGAGGTCTTCTTCGTCTTCTGTTTGCTCCCTGAGGTACCGAGTTTTCTCCCCTGCCTGGATGTGTTGAGTTTTGCAGAGGGAGGTTGTACCGGGTCTTTTGACCGGTACATTTCGTTTTTTCCGTCGTAGTCTGCCGGGCTGCCTGAGATTCGCTTTTGCCCGGCGATTTGCGTACTTTGGTGGCCGTTGGCTCAGTTCCGTTTCGTTCCGTGTTCCAGCAGCTTCGGTCAGGTTGGCCTGTCTGTTCAGTTGTCTGGTGCTGCCTGCAGAAATAGACATGTTCGGCTAAGGCTCCTAAAACGTAAGTGTTCTTTTGTAATTTCTAATATTTAATCACCCTTTTGGTGAGAATATTTTGTTTCAATAATATTAATCGTTCTTGCTTGTGTTTTTAGAGTTTTGTTAAATTTTGTGTTCTTTGTCTAGAGGTTTCTCAGACTAGGTTAAAGCCATGTGCTCCATGTTACTTTTACCGTTAATGCTTTTTATATCTGCCTTTATTGTCAATAGTAGTTCTGTATAAGGTTTTGTTGAGCCTTTTTACAGTTGTAGTTACCGATTTACCATATTTTTTGTTCTTTGCCAATAACCTAGCCTAGCTGTACCCTTTGATTTTCATGTTATAACCTATTGCTCATGTATCCATAGCCTAGTTTTCAGTTTGTCATTTTTAGTTCCATATACGTAATTACGTCTTTTATAATTTGTTAAATTTGTAAATTGGTTTTAAATCTGAGTTTGCCAACATAATTATTCATAGCCTAAAGTTAATCTTTCACTGTCTTGTTTGCTCTTCATGTCCAGTTTTGTTAAATCATGCACCCTCATATTTAGTGGTTATGTGTAATATTTTGTTGTGATGGCTGGACTGTGTTTAATGGCTGTGTTTGACCTTGCAGTCCAGGGTCCTTGAGTAGGACGTTTCAACCCTCAGCCGGTCGTCCGGGCAAAGTTCTACCTACCACACTGCGAGCCTGGCCTGGGGACCATGTGATTGAGCAAGTTTGCCCCGTGCTGCCCTCTCTACTTCTTTGGGTAGAAGACTTCTGTCCTCAGGTCAGTGCGTTCCAGCTTATTTTCCCGGCGGCTGAGCTGGGGGGGGGGGTTTAATTTAAAAAGGAAAAAAAGGTGCAAAATGAAAGAAGAAAAAAAAACATGTTTGTGGAACTTTATGTGGCCTAGGCCTAAACTTCTAAACTTGGCAGTGATTTTATACCACAGCCATTGGGGACTTATGTATTTTTTTTACTAAAGAAAAAATAAACTTTTAAAATACAAAAAGAACTTAGTGTTAATATTTATTGTTATTTATTTTTAATTAGTTTATTTTCTTGTTACATTTGTTTAGATTTTTATATTTGTTAGGTCCCCATTGTTAAATCATGTTATTATTTATTTATATGTTTAGGCCTAGTTATTGTTATTTATTTTTTTGTTAAGTGTATTAGGGGTGTTTGGAAGTGAGTTTTTACTCGAACGGTACCGTGTTATATTTTCTTTTAAATTGTTTAGTTTTTAAACTCACCAAAAGGGGATTATTGTGCTTTTGCTTAACTTCTAATTCGGAGCTTCCCAGGGATTCCGGCTTACTCCCTGGCCCGGTGGAATCAAGGGATGTGGGCTGAATTGCCGGGGTTATTTTGGGGTTATCTAAATTGTTTCTAGATGTTCACTTTTAATTTATTAAAATTTTCTTACGTTTTGGGGGTCTCCGGCTAAACTGCAGATAGGCCATACACCATGTAGTTGTTAATTTTGGTTTTTGTAGCTTTGGTGAATCTTGTTAATTTTAGTGTTTATTGTTATTTATTTAATTGCGTCTATTTATTGTGGCCTTCTGCCAAGTTTTGATTATTTGTTGGTTTAATTGGAAATAAATTAGTTTCGCTCAGCTGCCGAGTATTATTTTGACCCTCCAACTGCCACCCGTGATCCCATTGCTCGACTTGTTTTGAGCCATCCCCCGGTTGGCACGCTTACCAGCTTTGGTTGGGGGGATGGGTCTCAAACTGAACGAAAACAAAACCCAAGCCATTATGATAGGTTCTCCAAAATTACTGAGAAATATAGATTTAGAAAACTGCCATATACTTATGCTCAGCAACCACAAACTTTCATACAGTGACAAGGTTAAGGACCTTGGCCTGACATTGACAAAGCACTTTACCTGATTTGATTACACTACCGGTACCAAAACTTATAATTGTGCATTTTCTGGCATTCATAGTCCTAAAATATCTGCTTTTATTTACTATTGAAATTGAAAGTAATGCTTGTAAAAACTCTAATATTTCCCTACTTTTACTACTGTGAAAGTATGACATGATGGTTGAGCTTGTGGACAGATTGCAGCTTGCTCTAAATTATTGTATTAGCTTTGTCTTCAATCTAAGATATAAAGAACACATAACTTCCCTTTTTAATGATTTTTCTCTCTTGAAGTTTGACCATAGCTTACAGCTCCATATACCCACTATTATACTGCACTCTATTTTACACCAGGATCTATCTAAACACTTTTCATCTCTGAGATAAATTCTAGAAACACTCAGCCTGGAACAATACTGTTATCAATTCCCATTCATAGAACTTCAATATATAACAAATAATTCACAGTGTCCACTTGCTGACTTTGGAGTAACCTTCAGTGGTATATTGTAATGGACAGCGTCATAATGGCTAACAATAATATTGTTCTGACAAATACACATAGCCTGCATCATAAATATTACATACATCTAATAAGTCTTTACTAGGCTACACAAACAGTTCAAATACTCGTCTACTGTATCAAACAGATTTTCATTAACTAAGTATACAACGCATTTGAAAACCTTTTTCAGGCAAATTTAGCCAGGCTGTTGGTAACTTATTAAATAGCTTAAGGCCTAAATATTGATGGTAACATTTTGTTTTGGTTAGTCTACATTTTGTTAGCTGAAGTAAATGCCTATGACTGGTCCCATATTCATGCAGGATGCCTCTTTTAGGCAACAATGCATAACTTTTTCTAACCAATATCAGAACATCATATATGTACAAATTAACTACAGTTAAAATTTTAGCTTTTATAAATAACGGTCGACAATGTTCTAATGGTTTCACGTTCATAATTAGTCTAACAGCCTATTTCTGTAAGATTAACATTTTTCTATACCTCTACCATTTCCCCACAATATTAGACTATATCTTATAATACTCTCAAATAGAGAAAAATAAGAAATTCTTAAATACTCATAAGTTACATGTCTTTTCAAATTGATAAGCAAAATTAAAACTCTGGACAATCTTGTACAAACGCTATCAATCTGATTTTTGCATGACAGACTAGGATCGATATTAATACCTAACAACGTAATTGAATTTCTAACAACATGTGCATTTTTCTCTTTTAAAGAAAAAATATAATTTTGAATTTTGGCCTCATTCAAAAACAACCCATTAGCTTCAAACCAACCGTTTGCATCAGTATTACCCTTTTTATACATAGGTACAACTCTGGAAAATTTCAAAAACGAAGTAAAAATTTCATCTGAAATACAATGGTTCAAACAATATGTAAGCAGATCTAAGATATCCAATGCAACACTTTTCAAAATCTCAGTAGATTTACCATACACATCTTTTGAAGGAGAGAATTTAAGGTACTTGATTATGTGTAAGACTTGATCAGTTGATACAGGAGAAAAAAACACAGGAACCTGATTGTACAACTTTTACATTTTTCATATATTCCACTAGAAGACGATTCAACACCTTCACAAACCTCTTCAACTGAAGAAATGAAGTAATTATTGAAGTCATCAGGTTGTAAATTAGGATGGACGCCTGCTTTAGTTACTCTTCCTGCTACTTTATTGATAACGCCCCATGCTGCGTTGCATCTATTGGTTGAGTTCATGATTATTTTGTCAAAGTTCTGCCTCTTCGCTTCTCTCAGCACTAACCTGTAGTGGCGTTTCAGATTTCTTAATATTAACAACAGCTGTTCACTTTTACTTTGTGCATACATGTCTTTGCAAATAAGAATAAACTGTTTCATCTTATTGAGCTGAGGTGTGTACCAATTTGAAACAGACTTTCTCTTCTTATCACTTATCTTCTTCCAAGTGGCATCAACCAGTCTAAAAGGAAAACAATAGTAAAATAGGCATGAAAATCTATTGAAATAATTCATAAAACAAGTACTTGCAGATATATTTGTTGTATAAAGAGTTGTCCAGTATTCTGCTGTTAACATGGTCTTAAAGTTGAAGATTTTATTTTGTGTCACTGGCCTAATTTTAAACTCATTTTTCCTGTCAGATATTTCAACTATGAGTAAGTTATCAGTATCTGCATGTATTTCAAAATCAAGCCATCATAATCAAAAAAATCTACATATGTAACTTCACACTTGCGGTCTTGTATATAAAAATTAGTCATTATGTTGTCTAAACAGGATTTACCTCGTGTTGGTTTATCATTAGTGCAATAAACACTGAATTGTCTAAAAGTATTTAAGAACTTTTCAATCGTTTGTTTTTTAGTTGTCACATCAAATTCTGCATTAACATCAACACATATGACTATTTTAGATTCTAGTGTTATCAAATATTTTAATAAATTCTCCAAAGATTGCAAAAAGACTTCAGGGCATCCATTAGGAGATCTGTGCAGAGAAACAATTATTATTCAGTTTGAAATCAATAAGTTCAATACCAGCAACCTCAAACTGCAGCTCAATACAAAATTTATTTAAATCAATTTCGCTGAACTTCAGCTGATTAGTCAGAAAAACAGACACTACCATGAATATGCTGTGTGTGACGTAAGCTGTTTCCCAGTATAAGTCCATTAGGCACATAAAAGTCAATTTCATGAGACCTCAGCCAATGTTCAGCAACACAAATAATTGAATAATTGATTTTATGTTGCAAGATTCCTAATTCTTCTATGTTATTTCCTAGACCTTGTATATTAATAAATAGTAGTTTTAAATCTTGTCTGTGATGTTCTTAACTGAGCCTAATATTATGTTTATGTGTGTTTCACAAGCCTGGGAGTGTGTTTATGGCAATATCTTAATGTCTGTTATTACTAGGTTAATTTTTCCTTTGTTTTCAATTTTGTTTAGCTTAATGTATAAAAACTAGGGGACACCCCTGCACGCTTTGCATGCAAACCCCGATTCTCGCTGCGCTCGATACACCCCAGCCTTCGGCATGTGACTTTTGACTAAAAATAATAGTAGATTAACTGTATAATGTAAAATCACAATATTAAATGTATTTACATTGAATTACTTACATTACTTGCGTTGCTATCTAATTATTAGTATAAATACCCAATGGTATTACTTAGCCTATTTCAAATGTGTTCATTTAATTTTTTTGTTTAACAGCTGAAGATTAAACTTTTAATGCATCAATAGTATAATGTCAAACCCTTGATTATATACTCCTACAATAGATATTCCATCTAATAGGAATATTTGTGCCAGTAATTTTGTTAGTTAGTAAGGCCCGCAACCACAGCTGGTTTAAACTGCATTACATTTACATGCGACAACACTAGCGCTCCAAAATGGACCACAAACAATTTTACACAATAGCTGATATTTCGAGATTCAAAATTTAACATTGGATGGTAAATCTATTTGTGTATAAAATCAATGGTCAAACATAAAAATAAACATGTTTGTTTATTTACATAACAGCTATTATTAATTTACTAAAATCAACCCAATGTTATTCTTATGGTAAAAAGGTATTTTTGAGGGGCTGTTTGTACCCCTTAGGAATGGAATTTCAAAAATTCTTTCTTAGTGCGCCTCTAGGGTATAAGATAAGTGTATGTACTAAATTTCATGTCTATATCTTTTATAGTTTTTCCTGGACAATGTTGAATCAGTCAGTGAGCGAGACAGGACTTGTCTTTATATATTTAGATGAGTACCTGAAATTTGTTGTAATTCCATCACTTAAAAACGGCTTAACAGATTTCTTTAATATTTTTTTTTTTAATTTCCTATTTTTCTTTCCTGTTTCATAGAATGTTCTTCAGGAAAGAAAAATGAAAAAAATCACGAGTGAATTGGAAAATTTTGGAAAACTAACCAAGGAGTTTTAGTTTGATTTGTTTACTAAGAAAACAAATTAAAGGAACATTTAAAACACCTGATGTTAATGTTTCTGAAACTAATTCTTTTATATAAAACATCTGCCGTATTTTATTTCTTGGTGATAAAGAGGTTATTGAAATATAATTTTGCTTTCAGTCAAAAATAAATATGATGTAAGAAGTTTTGGTAAATAAATTAATATATTAAGACATTTACCAACATTTCATACAGTATATTAATTAGTTACTGAATTTCATGCAGTTATGTCAATGCTATTTATAGAATAATTCCGTTCATTGTATGGGTTAAAAGTTGTAGAGTTCACTCCCAGGAAGGTTTCTGGTTTGGTTTTACTGGCCTTTAAAGTATTAATATTACTCTTGTGGAGTTATGTTTGTGGGCTCCACTGCCCCAAAAACCGAAATTCACTGTGATACAGTCCAAAAGTCTGGTGAGGTCTCAGGCCGAGATCCACAAATGGGGCTATACAGTGTCTTGTCGAGACTGTAGGCAGAGTTTCCCCACGAGGACGATTTTGCACAAAGGGGCAAAAGCAGAGTTCCCAAGCGAGGCTGTAGGGCAGGCTAAACTTCCCTCACGAGCGCAGGGAGTGACAGGTTGCTATGCAAAGCTACTATAAATAAACTAAAACATTACTCTTTATATGCCAATCCCATAGCAAGGGTAAACAGCTAGTTTTATATACTTCCTAACCTCAACCATTTGTACACGTTGTTGTCAATAGTCATTTTTCATTTCATTTTACAGTTAATAAAGCCTGATACAGACATATACTTGAGATATAGATTAATAAAAGTGGGGCAGGGTGGGGGCACTTTCTTAGAAACCTAATGCCGACTAGTGGAGTCAGAGTAATTCTTAAGAAACTCTATTATCCTTTAAAGACACTGATACAGTCTAATTGAAGATGACGTGTCAGGATAGCTATGGATACTTTCAAACACATTCTTGCATTATAACAAAAGTATAATGTACATATAATTTTTGAATTGTGTAATAGTAGTTATCTAACTACTTACTAACTTCTCGTAGATTGGACATACTTCTCTAGTATTGCAAGAAAGATTTAACTAATACTTATAGTAAATTCATTGGTTTTATTATTGATATATAAGTTCTTATTATGTATGTCAAGTTATTTCATATTTCCTTGTATGTATTGGATAAAAAAGAAATTACAACTAATTTAAATAATAAATAAACATGTCTTTTTTCTTGCCATAAATAAAAATGTGCATTTCAGTGTTTTACCAAACAACTATAATAGAAACACTGATCCTCTCAACTTCTACCCGGCCGGACAATGTTTAGTCTGTAAGGTAACACCAACATTGTCTCAGATCAGTACCTTGATAAAATTCCAGTGTGAGTCAGATTCAAACTCGTGATCCTGACCTTAACATAACCACCTTAGACCCATGTCAGTTTCAACTAAGATGCTACGGTGCATTTATTCTAGGGTGTTACCTTAAAATAACGCTAGGCTATTATGGGTTAGTTTGACAAACATTAAAATATGTACAATGTGTAAATAAAAATAGCTAAGTAAAAAAATTATGGTTTATAAAAGTATATATAGACATCAGATATCTTGAGGGTATGATCAAGGCCACAACTTGCAAGTTGCAGAACTGTCATTGGTGTCTCGCTGCCATCGCAATAATAGTTTGTGGATTTTTTGCCAGTTTTCCCAATGACAGGACGAAATGAAAGCCTCTTAACAGCCAAGTGATGTCCAAAGCTAGATAGAAAGTTAAGGAATTAATACAACTTAGAAAGTATTAATGTTGTCTTATTTTTATGAATGAAATAAATAAATTCAGTAAAAACTACACTGTATTTTTTATAAAAGACGAAGAAAAGTAATTGCAGAGTTTACCCTATATTTTCAATCATATTAACCTTAAATCACAAACAAGACAGGTACCTGATGTTGCATTTCAATGCAATATCTCAGTGAATACAGTATGAAAAAAATAAATGGTTCCAAAGAATTGGTACAAACTTTCTCCTATATTAAACAATAACAACTCAAAATTTTGAAAATTACTATTTTGATTCCAAATATCAAACTACTAGTTGTTGAGTTATGCCATAACTCAACAACTAGTAGAGTTAGAGACATGCTGTTTTTACCAAAATATTTTAAATTGTAATTCACATCTTTCCTGAAAATGTAATTAAAATCGTTAGAGATGTTTTTGAGAAAATTCCATTTTCGTATGTATTTTGTCCATAAAAATAAAATTTCATAAAGTGAAAAAACGGTTTGGACACATACATAATTCATAAAAATGTATCCATTCGTTAAGTCTCCAGCAAAGTGCACATACACACAATTTTAAAAAAAAAAACCCTTTTTTGGGTTAAAGGGACCCTTTAATGGACTTTTAGACCAACTTGTAAAAAAATTCTTGTAACGATAGTAACCTTAAAATTAATAAAATATTCTTTAAATTTTTCAAAAGACTATTTTTTAATTCGACAATCTCATAAAATAATAAGATCTAAACAAACAATACTGTTGCGGCAACTTGTCCAGGACAATGGTTGGCAGTAGCAATTTTTAGTGTTTTAGAACCTAGTTTCTAATTATACTGTATGTTTACCAAATTACCAGTACAGCTGAATCGATTTAATTGAAAGCAGCAGTACCTAACGTACACCCACCCGCCCACCCATAACTGTACAGTGGTATTGACCTACTCACACACGTACAGTGGCATTGACCCACCCACCCACCCATACACGTACTGTGGTATTGAATTATCCTCTATGCTAATGCATACAGGAGAAAGTAAAATTGGTCCTCTTTAAGTTTACAAACTATTGTATTAGTAAGAATATTATTACAGCAGATTCTCCGCAGTCCGGATTGATATTTTGAGATTAAAAAGTTGCAGTTAACCCTAGACGGTGAATACTAGGTGACCCATTATGAACTCCCAACTGCAAAGTGCTTCTTTTCAGCGCTTCGCAAGCTTTTTTGTAAAAATCATAAAAAATACTAAATATGCCCCACATGTCAATTTTATCATTTTGTTTTTCTTTTCAAGTACTGTACTTTCACATACTACCATAAAAACTTACATGAAAAATAGTAAATAATTATTGTCTAGAAAAGATTGAAAACATTTTTAAATGTTTTATGTTAATAACCCTCCTTAGCAGCGCTAAAAGATTTTTGTAAATAATTCCAAGATAGCCAAATTTTTTATTGTTTTATGCACTATAATAATATTTTGTTACATTTTATATAAACTACTATTTTTTTTAATTGTTTGTTTACATAAAACACAAAAATAAAAAGAATGTGCAAAGTTACAGTATGATCATTGTAGGTAATCAAATAGTACATGTAAAAATTCTAAAAAATTCCAATTGAATAGACAAGAAAAAGTTGTTCAGGAAAAATAGTCATATTGTACCCATATACAAAGTTTTATATTTTTAGTTTGTTGTGGAAAATAAAATATTTACCACGGAAAAGAAAAATTCTGTGAAAAGTTATATAACAATCCATAATTAAGGGGTATGTATACATTTTTGCTATGTGTACTTTATTAGTACAATCTATTAGCTACAGAAAATTAAAATATATGAATGTATTCCAAAAAGTATAAAATTTATAACACCAAAAGTCAGTGTGTGCAGATTGTGTAACTCTTGAAAAGTTGTGCATATTGTAGTCATAGTAAAAAATATTAAAAATTTTTTAGGATTTTTTCTGAGAACAAAAACTGATAAAACAGATATTTCTGAATTTTATATTCGTGAAAAAAATAAAGTTTTGACGTAGGATAATAACATACTACGTTATATTGTTGTCAATAAATAAAATAAAAGTGTCATTTTGAGCGAACACAAATAATACATATTATTTTTTTTTTCAAGATCTTAGATTATTATGAGAATGCTAAACTAATACCATATTTTTACACGTCTTATTTGATCAAATTGGATAAAAAATAAATTTTTAGGCTAGTACCTACATAAATATATACATGGTTGTAAAATTAAAATACACTTAAAAAAATTTAATATTTTACTCACTCTTAGTTCTCCGGCTGTTTTTAGCCCTATATTGCATTATTTGTATGTAGGATTGTTATTATTTTTATTATGTTGATTAGTGGTAGGACTTGTTGAACAATGCCTAAAACTAATTTTCTTTTACGCACTGTCACTTCCACTAAAATATATTATATATGAACTATAATACACTATTAACTACACTACACTTTCATTTCAATTCACTACACTTATTTTGGTAAATAAGAGCAGTTGAGAAAGCGTTGTGTATAAACAAAGATGGCTAAACGTAGACTGACGGCAGTTATTCTACATCATCGTTGTCACGTGACCATTGCCAACGTACAGCAAGAAATTTCCTCGATACAGTACCAACCGACGCAAGAAATTTCTAGCTTTCTACAGAATGTTTTATTTGATTATATCTCAATAAATAACTTATTTATTACAACTTTTTACAACAGCTTGTAACGCACCAATGTGCGTTTAATCCTTCCCACGCGGCATAAAATCAGCCTAATTTATGTGTAATGCTGAATTAACATAAAAAAATGTATGTTTATTTTTTCAAATTTAATTTTTGTTTTGGTTTTGTATATATAATAGTAGTAAAGAAATATTAAACTTATGATACTTCAATTGTGTATGCCTATTATAATTTAGGTGAAAGTTATAGGTTTTTAACAAAAAAATCACATTTTTGACTACAAATAATTTATTATGTACCGGTTTACTATTATAATATAGGCCTATGTCAAAAATGTAAAAGGAATACAAACTACAAGAAAACTAAGCAACATTAGTATAACACATCTCAGAAGTTTGGTAACGTGTGATACGCTTCGAAACACTTGTCCGGGTGTAGCGCCGGTTTCGCTGCGCAGGTCTTACAGAAGTATATTGTTTCCTTCCGCATTCCTCTCTTCGTACACACTACGCATCTTACAGTTCCCTTTTCTTTTCTATCCATAAAGACAGTAACAAAGAAACGATAGTGTGAGTGCGGATCTAACTCAGAGCACGTCGCTAGACAGACTGACTAAAAGCACGCGAATATACTCGTCTGGCGCGCCCAGAAAGGGAGGGGAGTGGCCGGCCGCCTGGCGCCTGGATACAAAATGGTGACTCGATCTATTGTTGACCAGTGCCGATGAGAAAACAACACGGCCACGTCCTTTTGAATATACGGAGAACATATTCCTGCATTCTAACGGGACTTGTGTGAACTAGTTACCTCACCAGCTGACTAAATAACGAGTTGCGAGTATACTCGTTATTCGTGTTTCGGTCAAAGTCATGTTTGCGGATATATCTGTTTGCCGCTAAAAGGGAAGGGCTAAAAGAACATGCAAACAAAGGTATACAAACACATTTTTTGTAGTACAACCAAAGCACCTATCACATTGCAATTTGTTTCGTTGGCTAGAGTATTTCATTCACTGCAGATTGACAGTTTGTATACCTGATTCCGACTATTGGTTATTGTACAGTTATGTGACAAACATCAGCCATTTTTCCCAATACCGACTCCCCGCCGGGCAGGAATTGAGCGGGAATTTCAAATTGCACGTTTTAATTTTATTCCTATGTTTATAACATTGTTTTAAAAAAATTATTAAAAATATAAAATGTAAAGAACAGAAATCCTGCATCGATTGGTACCAAATTTGTTGCGCTTGCTTTATGATAAACATATGTTTTATTGAGTTTTATAAAAGAGCACGCAATATGCCTACTTACATGATCCTGTATACGTTTGAAAATAGCTCAAGAAGCACCAAGAATCGCGATATAGGGTTAAAAACAAAAAATTAACTCTTAATGCCTTTATATTCTCCCTATCATCTACACAAAAGTCGTGTACATTACATCATCTAGCATCATGTGCTCAGTTTTTTGATACAATATTTATGTAATATCGTCAATTTGCCTTGTTTGTGTCGTTCCTGTATTTTGTGTTTTGTAATGAAGAGTCAGTTCAACACTTGTCTGAGAAACGAGTGCCATACCTCCGGTTTGTAGTGGGATGGAGATCACGCTTGCTTCCCTTCCTCACCATCGCTGACTGCTATATCAGTCGAATAAACGGTTATAAAAATTGGAACTCATTGTATTTTGTGCAGTGAAATACAGTAAAGTAGTCTATTTTAGTTTATTAGGGTGTGAAGAATAATATATATATATAAACCATTCTATACATACAGAATTAAGAATTATACATACAAGTTATTTTGTAATAAGCATAATAGCAATACTTTTTTTACAATACAACATACATTTTTTAAATATGATTCCTCTGAATGAGTTTTGAATGAGTTTTGAATTGGATGAAATGTTAAAAAATTAAATTAAAGCAAACAAAGATACATAACAAATAAATAAATAAAATGCTTATCTGAAAAGGATACTTTCCACTGAGCTGAGAAAGAAATCGCCATGGTGACTTAATATGTTTATTCCAACTGTAAAGCCTTATGTCTCCAGCTTCACAACCAAGAGCAACCAAATATTCATCTGTAGAAATTACCAAGTCCATAGCAAACGTGACACTAGTTATGGACTCCTTGGGTAATTCTAGATACTCAGCTGTTGGACCAAACTGACCTAATACTGGATGATCTTGTGACACTTTTCCCCACACCACTACCTTGCCTTCTCTTGACCCTGTAGCGAAATACATTGAATCGTGACTCCATGCACAACACCAGATTATTCTAGTATGAATTCCTGTAATCTTGTCGGTTTTTGCAACTAAATGGTATTCTTCACTATCTGCAAAAAATAAATAAAATTAAATACAAAATTATTTTAAAAGTAATATAAAGTTAAATATTAGGGCTACTTACGTATTTTTAGGATGTAATAAAATTCAAACTGAGTACCTTTAACATTTTTATTTAAATTATTTCACACAACATGTTTCATCTTGATAGTCATTTTCAAATATAAATTAAATAATTAAATTAAGTATATAATAATTCTTTAAATAAAATTTTAAAACGTGGTTTTTGTAAATACTGTTGAATATGGATAAGTTGGTGATATTTTTTGAAGTAATAATTTTGAATGTTTCGAATCTTATCAAAAATTGGGCGTGTATAATTGATTTGTGTGTTCATTATGTTCACTGGATTTTCTTGTTATGCTAAATATATATGTAATTCTTCTGTTGCATTCATTTTCTTGCCCTTTTTCATAAAATTTAGTATTTTCATGTTTTCTTCAATTTTTTTGTACGTGTGGTCTGTAGAGAGCAAGTGTTCGGCGAAGATGGATTTCATTGTAGTTGTGTTAAAGCTTCTGAGAGCTTGTATGTGTTCTTGAAAGCGTGTTTTAAATGGTCTTCCAGTTTGTCCAATGTAGAATTTATCACAGTCTGTACAATTAATTTTGTAAATACGTGATTTGTTGTAATGTTGTCATTATTGTGTTCTTTTTGAGATTTGTTATTTAAAATGTTGAATGTGTTGTTGTGTGTTGAGAAACCTAGTTTAGTATAGAGGTGTTATTTCTTTTCTTCTTTTTGTTTCTTATTAGTTGTCAGTCATATTTGGTTTGTATTAATTTTTTATTGCCAACAATTTTGTAATATTTTTTCTTCATTGAAGTGTTTTTTGTTCATTGTTATGTCAATCAGACGGTTTATCATAGAATGGAAAGCTGATAATTTGTATTGCCAGGGATGATAAGATGTAGATGGTATTTTAAGGTTGGTTTGTGTAGGTTTTCTGTAGATTTTGAAGAATGTTTATTGTTGGTTTTGGTAATTGATATATCTAAATAATTGATTTCATCAGTTTGGGTTTCTTTAGTGAATTGTATTTTGGGGAACATAGAATTCAAATAAGATAAAAAAATCATTACTTTCTTCCAAGTTTCCATCA
The DNA here is from genome assembly GCA_035578905.1 of Stictocephala bisonia. Classification (NCBI taxonomy): domain Eukaryota; kingdom Metazoa; phylum Arthropoda; class Insecta; order Hemiptera; family Membracidae; genus Stictocephala; species Stictocephala bisonia. The sequence continues at coordinate 41,708 of JAQJVL010002646.1, read as the reverse complement.
AATAAACAAATAATGTCATCAATATATCAGTACCAGTATATAATTTTGTTTCTGAACGGTTGGATGGGTGTATTATTTTATTTTCTTCCAGATTGTGTATAAATATATTTGAGAGAAGACCTGATAATGGGGAACCCATTGCTAGACCATTTGTCTGTTTGTAGTATGTTGTATTAAACTGGAAATAATTTTGATCTGTTCAAATGTTGGTTAATGTTGTGATGTCTTTTATTTCTTGGTTATTTAATGTGAAATTATTCTTCTAATTATTTTCTAGAATTTGTAATGTTTCTTGAGGGGTTATTTTTGAATACATGTCTTTTATGTCAAATGAAAGAAATAAACTGTTTTTAGGTATGTGTATGTTATCAATCTTGTTGACGAAATTTATTGTATTTTTTATGTTATAATTTGTATTCCAAATAATGTTATTTTGTATAGTTTTGTTCCGATATTTACATAATTTGTATATGTAAATAAAGTTGAAGTTTAAAATAAAGTACATTAAAATAAATTCTGTCTACTACTCATTACTAACACTATTTTTATCAGAGGAGATAAAGTTTCAGGTTAAGGTATAGTTGATAATTACCTAAACAGAAGAAAAGTAAAGAAAGAACAATTACAATGGAACATATATTAAGTAAAAATCTAAAGAAATTCAAAGCAAAATAGTCTTATTTCGCATGTCTTTTAAAAATCACCTACAAGAAGAATTTATCCAAAAAGGATATAAATATATAATACAATGGAATATATTTATTTAATTCAAATTGTTGGGTTGGTCCTTACCATTTTATATCCAAACAAGGTAAGGTGCCTGCCATTCAGGTGAAATCGAATTCCTCACCCCAGAAAACATGACACTTTGACATCAGTTTTTAGCAGTTCTCTCATTGTTATTTTACGTTCCACTTTCATAATTAATGTATGAAAGAGTGGGAAGTTATCGCCCAATATCTCTAGTTAGTGTTTCCTATAAGCTGCTGGAAAGGCTGCTATACAATAGAATATCACCCATTCTTGATTCTAATGTTCCAGTTGAGCAGGCTGGTTTTTGTCCTGGCCGAAGTTGAAGCGACCAGATCCTAGCTCTGACATCACTTATTGAGAATGGGTTTGAAAAGAAGTTAAAAACATGCAGCTTTTGTTGATCTCACAACAGCTTATGACATACTGTGGAGCATTTGTTGTTAAAGTTCTACAGCCTCCTTCCTTGTCTCTTTCTTTTGCGACTTTTGGAGTCAATGCTTAGTGTCAGGCTAATAAAAGTATATCTTGGTCATGAAGAAAGCTCTTTTAGACAGTTGAAGGATTGTCTGCCACAGGGGTCTGTTTTTGCTCCAATTTTGTTCAACATGTATACCGCTGACATCCCAATAACAAAGACTAAAAAGTTTATATATGCAGATGATAATGCTTTAGCTTACCAACATAGGGTCTTCACAGCTACTGAAGAAGCACTCACAAGTGACATTGCAGCCCTCGAAGGATATTTTAGAATACTTACTCTTACTTCTAGGGCCATTTATATCGGAGATGATATTTAGCCGCACCAACAAATCTTCGCCACGTTATCTGGTCCTCTGCATCTTCCTTTACTGCTACAATTCTCTCCATATCTGCATCCACTTGTTTGCACCATCTCTGTTTAGGTCTTCCTCGAGGTCGCCTTCCAACAGCATTGCACTCTAATACTCTTCTCAGTCTACATTCGCCACCTCTTCTCAATACATGACCCGCTTATCTTATTCTTCTACACTTAATTTCCCCAATTATATCAATGCTTTGTAGAGTTACCTTATTTCTATATGATGTCTTTTTTGACTTTTTTTAACTTTTGGGGTGGGTGAACAGATCAGAGAGTGAATTTAGATGTTATGTTTTATTTGTTAAATTTAATTTTTTACCTGTTTTTAAAGTAACAGGGCTCTCGGGTTATTTGTGCTCTTGTTTCACAACTAGGAGCTGCCCTGCCTTGTTGAAAGTTTTGGTGTAATTAAAAACTAGCAAAAGTACTATGAAAAAAGCCAGTATTTTTCTTTTGGATCTGCGTTTTTAGAGTAGAACAGGACACCACTTTATAAAAATATGTTCTATGAAATACATGTTAAACTAAAAAAAACCTAAATGCATGTACTTAAAATTAGGATAGGATAGTTTAGGTTGTTAGGTCAGATTATGTAATGTAGGTTATTTAAAAATGTTAATATTACAGTTTTAAAAAACCTACCTGAATTTATCTTTTGAAACAGAGACCAACATCTATCTCTAGATACAGAGAGAAGGAATTGGTCATCTGGAGAAAACGCCATTTGTGTAACTGTGAGCTGATGTGAGGTAAGGCGACCTACCTTCTGCCATGAGGAAGTATTCCTAAACATAAATTATAGCGTATCTGTAATGGAATTTAAAAGACAAAGAAAAGTACATCTAAGATGATATTTTATTTTATATTAAAGCCAACAAGTGTTTGTAATCAAAACTTAAATTTTTTATTTTGATAAGAATATAAAGGATTTTAGGAAGAACATTCTTCAGGATACTTTGTTTAGTTAGTCTTAATATTAAACTATGATGAACAACAACATTTAGGTGAGTAAAGTTTTTTCTTATGAAAATTGAATCGTCTAGATCTTAATACTAAACACTATACTATTACTATAACACAGTGCAATATTTGTCTTAATACTAAACACTATACTATTACTATAACACAGTGCAATATTTGTCCTAATTCCTTTTGCAACTTTTCCCATCTTTTGCACTAAAAACCAGCCAAGATATGAAGCTTTTAAAGCTATACACTTAACTTATTGGTGTTGCTAACATTAAAAAAATGACTTGAAATTTTACATGCAAATATCTATTTGTCTACATTTCCTAAATATGTAAAGAGTATTTTTTAAATTTTCTTTCATTTATTTCTGTACTTAAAACCAATCTTGGGGCGTGTTCATCTTAGAAACAGCATGTCTTTACATAACCAAATTTTAAAATTAACTTTGACCAAAATTTGTTATTTAACTCACAATTTTTTTATAACTTTTCAGCTTAATCTTTTTATATTTGTTAGACAATAAACAATGAACTTTAATCACACATTCTTTGAGAATAATACATCAGGTCAATACATAAAGTTTAAGAGTCTGTACATGAGAAATTTTACAATATCATGAAATTCTTTTTCTATGAAGTAAGGGTTATCTTGCAGCAACAGATTCAGTTTTCTCTTTAATGTCCTGGGTGGTTCGTTCTTGAGGTCATCAGGTAGGTGGTTGAAGAAGACCGCCCCCTTGTATGAAGGCTTCCTTCCGAATAGGCTCAGGTGGTATGGTGGTAGTGTGAAGTCCTGCATGTCTCTGTGCCTGAGCTGTGTTGTGTTGACTGCATGTAGAATCGCTTCTTGTATGTAGAGTGATACTACTGTCAGGATCTTTAGCTTCTTGAAGGCATCTCGGCAGCTTTCCCTTGAGGAAATATATGCAAGGCATCTTATTACACTTTTTTGATGAACTAGGATTCTTGGCAAGTTTGCATTACTAGTGCCTCCCCAGATAGCGTTACCATACATCATATGTGTTTCAAATAAGTCTTTATAGCCTAGTGGTTAGCATGTCTTCATCATATGCAGATGTTCACGGGTTCAAATCCCGGAAGGTCCACTTAAATTTTCCATAGGGGTTTGGACCGTTGTCTCTCAACAACGTTTGAATAACACGTTAAAAATGCCATTGGCGTAGACTGTAAAAAAAATTGGTGTTTTTGATGCTGCCAGGCTACTTATTTGTTTTAATCTCGTGATGATATAGGTGTATGGGGAGAGCTTTTTGTAGAGGTTGTCTATATGGGCTATCCAGGACAGGATAGAATCTAAGGTTATGCCAAGATATTTGGTACTCCTATTTCGTAAGCTTAAGCGGCTGGAGTCATTATTATCAACTAGTTCTTCCGGTGTCAACCGCGTCAAAGGACTATTTACAATATATACAGTTCCAGACGTTTCGCCCATGCTACGATGTGGCATCCTCAGTGGTTAGGCTGAGACTGAGAGAGGATGCCACATCGTAGCATGGGCGAAACGTCTGGAACTGTATATATTGTAAATAGTCCTTTGACGCGGTTGACACCGGAAGAACTAGTTGTTAATATTTGGTACTGTTTGTTGATTTTAAGCCGGGTATGTTACATTAGTGTTGTTTTTATTTTTGGCAGTAAAGGTTAGCTGAACTGTTTTCATTTCATTAAGGACTAGTTCATTTGTTGTAAAGTACTGTTTGGCACTGTTGAGGGAGGTGGTTGTGTTTCTAATGAGCATTTCAGCTTATCTGTTCGCCAGGTTGATAGCTGTGTCGTCAGCGTACATTACTGTGTAGCAGAAATCCTGCAGAAATTGTTGTCTTGGGAGATCGTTTGTGAGTAGAAGATACAGCACGGGGCCCAGGACAGAGCCTTGTGGGACTCCTTGATATATATTGATGGGTTTTGATTAGGTATTTTCTATCGTATTATTGTTTGTGTACTGTATCTCAACAAGCTGTTTTCTGTTATGAAGATAACTGTGACACCTAGGGCTCTTAACTTGGTGAGTAATCTGTTATGGCTGAGGCAGTTGATGGCCTTGCTGAAGTTAAGGAATAAGCCTGTGACTGTATTTCCCCTTCTAGTTCATCAATTATATGTTCTGTGAATTGTATAAAAGCAGTGGCAGTCGACCTTGCTTTCAGAAACCCAGGTTGATAATTTGTGAGTAGATTATTTTGCTCTAAGTGAATAAGAAGTCTTTTAAGAACTACTTTCTCTGTTATCTTTCAAAATGTAGAGATTAGTGAAATTGGTGTATAGCTACCTCTATTTGTGGTTTCGCCAGATTTGTGTTTTGAGTAAATTTTTGCAGTTAAAAGAAAGTCAGAGAAAATGCCTTGGAGTGATTTATATGTAATGTCAAGGGAATTACTAATTCTTCTTTACAGGTTTTGGTTGGTTTTACTGATATTTCGTTTATGCCTGAAGAGGTTTTTGTCTTGAGGGAGTTAATGGCATTTTCAATGTGAGCATGTGTTGCTGTTTGAAATTGGAATTCAGAGTTTGCTGCCTGTAGTGGTTCATCCTGCTGAAAAGGGTTGTGGCTGATGTTGGAGGGATAAAGTTTGTTGGGGTGCATATAGACAAGAATTTAAAATTTGTCTGGATTCTGTTATGTTAAAATGCTTGTCAAAATGTTGTGGTACCAATGCTTTATTGACCCCTTATTTTGGTATAATATACACACTTTTGACTTATGCAGTTGCAGTTTGGGGCCATGAGAGCGTATGAACAAACTTTATTTTTAGGCTACAGAAGCGAGCTGTAAGAACCAACTTTAAAAATCTAGAAGAACATCTTGCAGACAAAGTTTCAAGTGCATTAATTTTTTATATGTAGATAATATTTGGAGATTTCCAAACAACTTTTCAACAGGTATAACAAACTACAGTCGTCTTCAGGTGTACTTACTAACTTAGCCGATATCTAAAACTACTTCTTTTTTTCCTTAACCCATACTAATTCAAAAAAGACTTAATACTACATGCTTAGATACTAAAGATTACTGCTGAAAGTTAACATTCTTAAAAAACTATTACAAATAACATAATTTTACAAAATATAATACACAATATGAAATACAAAAGAAAAGCAAAATATTAAATCGTTCAACAAAACACAGAGGAAGTTATTAAATAGACCAAATATTCAATAAGATACAAAAATAAAAGCTAGATATGAAAAATCAACAGAAAATAGAGCAGGTAATTAAATAGACAAACTATTCAACTTATCCAACCAGCTTCCAATTTCACTGAGGCGGGAGAAAGAGTCCTCACACCACTACACTCACGAGATCAACTCACCACGACCATCAAAGACGAACTGCAATAATTTATGAAATTTTCCAGCTTTATATATATTCTGTTGTCTTTTTTATTCATAGAAATCCCCTACTTTTTGATCACCAAATTTCACGTAATTATAGTTTTCGCTCACACAATCATCTTAAAACACCACCTCATAAAACAAAGTTTTTTCAGTGTCATCTATCTTATAATGGTGCTAGACTCTTTAACGCTCTTCTGGATCAAATAAGGGCGGAGAATGATAACAGATTTTTTTCCAGGAAGGTGAAACTGCTTCTGCGAGAGAGTTGCCCTTACAGTGTCGGGGAGTTTCTTTTCCGACAGTACTTAAGTATAGTATGTAAGCAATTAAGTTAATATTGCTTGTATATTTTTATAATTAGATATTGACATATGCACATGTTTTTAAGTTGATATATTTGTAAGTAATATGTGTATAGTTAATTGAATGACACAATTAAGCAGCCTTGTTCTGTTTAAATAAAGAATCTTGAAGTGTTCTATCTGCAATTGTGGCAAAAAAATGTTGAAATGGTTTACTATTTCTGTTGAGTTTTGTATGGTGCCATCGCCTGCTTGTAGTTTCCATTTGCTAGTTGTACTTCACTTTGTGTTTCATTCATTATTTATGACCTGCCATAGTGTTTTAGACTTGTTATCAGTCTGTTCGATGTAAGCTGTTGTTTGTTGTCGTTTCAGAAACTTTAGTCTCAGGTCATAATCTTTTTTTCTTGCTGCTGTCTCTTCAACATCTCCAGTAAGTTGTTCTCTTTCTAAAGCTTCAATATACATGTTTTTCAGTCTTGTGCACTCTGTGTCCCAGTATAGACTTATTTTGTATGGATTGCTCTTTGTTCTTATTAATAGGGTTGCTTTTATTATGTTAATAAATCTAATAAGAAAAAGATTTAAAAAATCAAGAACTATATTATTAGAAATAAAAGAAAAAGGAGAAAACTACTGGGCAAGTTTTACCTTAAACAAAAAATTATCAAAAACCTCTCAACATTCATTCAAGAAAAATTCAAATATAATTCCTTCATTTAAGACTGTAAACAAAAAGAAACTGAATAATCCTAGAGACAAAATTAGAAATGAAAATTTGGAACTTATGAAATTAACTGTAACAATTGTGAAGAAAAATACATAGGACAAAGAGAAATTTAAAAATAAGCTTAAAAAAAAAACATTTCTCACAAATTTAATAGAGAAGAAAAGTCGGCAGTTGCTAAACATTGCTTAACATAAGAAAAGAAAATTCAAAAATACAGTAATAAAATCTATATCATCTTCAAAATATTTAAATGCTTGGGAAATCTATTTTATTAACAAAAGTGATTCATCTTTAACGAATAATAAAAGTGGGCCTAATCAAAGTCCTTGTTTATTATCAATACATTTTATAAAAAATTATAGTCTTGTTTTGTTTATAACCAAATAAATTTGTGTTGGCAAAAAGCCATGAAAAAAGAGGTTTTTATTGGTAATTTCTAAATATGTATAAAAAAATTAGTTAACACATTGACTGCGGTACCAACTTGGCTAAAACCTACCTCGGTAGCTAAATTATGATATTTACAAAAAGACACCTTTAGACATAACAATTCAGGATTCATAGTCGAACATCCATTTCTGGAAGGATATGGGTTGAATTGTCCATTTCGGATTCATCGGTCGCCGGCAACCGGGCCGCCACCCGCGAATTCGTCTATGCATTACCTGACATTGTCAGTTCACCTCAAGTTGCCGTGTTAGATGTTATGTCGAATAAACATATTTCACTAAACTAACATTTAATTTTTATTTAATTATATACACTATATACACTCCCATCAGTCTCCTTTTCTTATTTTTATTCATGAAACTCATCGAAGCACTGGCCTAAGCAAAGACCAGGCTTGTCAGGACATGTCTCACAGTAGTACGTAGTTTTTATCTTTTTTGTTTTTCCAACATATTCTTAAGGTTTTAGAAACATATTATACAATGTCATAAAAACACAATCACAAAACAAACAACATTCAAAAACAAAATGTGAAACAAATAACTTTCCCGGTCACCGGCTACCGGTACCGCCACCCGCCCGAAACTAAAACCAATACGACTAATATTACGCCAATGTATCTACCAAGTGGCTACGCAAGAATCAACCACACCGCATGAGTGGCTGGACCACACTAAATACATTGAAACGAATGCGCCTCTTCCCCCGCCGGCGACCGGCACGCTACCCGCGCTTGGCTTCCGCCCGGTCGCCGGCGACCGGGCCGCGTCCAATGTGTTAAACTAGTTCATACTGTTGTCCCTGGTAACTATGCATCTCTACGTATACTATGTAGCTGGCAGCCTAAATATTTACGTCAATTTAGTACTAATATACCTAATAATACTATGCATTATTAACTTAAAAGTCTTCTCCTTTAATTTGGACTCAAAGTTAGTGTTAAAACAAAGATGCCCGTTATAACAAAACGACCTTTCAAGTTACTTCTAGTTATAAATTTAATAGTGTCGTTTAAAATTATAAAATTTAATACGTTAAGACTTTTCTTCTTAAAATTAAAGGAACATTGAACAAATCTAAATAATCTGTATGTTTATTGGCAATGCCTATGAATCTAAATATAGGGCCACAGTCAAGTTAACACATATAATTAAGTGCTATTACTGTATATTATTTAAAATATGGATTCTCTAGGTAATTTTATTTTTCAAATCATTATAAATGACTTAAAACTGATAAAAACACATTTATGTACATTGATTCTACCTTATTGTTATGTAATTTTCTAAGGTCATGTATAATAAATGTGTATAACATAAAATAGATTATAATTTTCACATATTTTATACTGTACCTGTAGCCTATCCATGCTATCATTGTCTTAATGAACCCTATAAACCAACTAGTAATGTTGTATCCTATTCATAATTATTTTTTTAATCTTTTCTTTACTAAGTTTTGCTAAGCTTTTATGACAAAATTTTGTTTTAATAGAAATGCAAAGTAATGCAGCCACACACACTTAATGTCAACCTTTTGTGCTATTAATTTTAAGTTTTATAGACTATACCATACTGCCTGCTAAATTTCTGAATAAATACTAATTAATTTTAGGGTTGGACGAGTCGAAATTTCAGGAATTCCCCGGGAAATTTTAATTCTTGTCCTGCGAGAAGGAACTTTTGTTACGATCGGGAATTCCATTCAGGAGTTTTTCAATTGTTATTGTAAGATGTAACCAACTAAATAGTTTGATCCCAACAACATCGACATTCATGGTCAATTTCAGATTTTTTCAATCAATACAAATTAAAGTTAAAGGATAATAAAATTATGATAGACTTGTCTCGATTACCATGGGATGTAATTTATTGCTTAATGTGTGGCAGTGAAGTTACATAGTGACTGACAGTCGGAGTCGACAGTTGGGGTCGAATGTAGATGTGACGTTCTCATGACCCGTTCATTTGACAAGGATCATCTAAGTGAACAAGATATCCGGATCATGATGCTAAAAAACTGTTAAAGTTGAACAAGTTACCGACACCGAGATCTATGATCCAACCGAATCTGGTATAGGACAGAACCATTGAAACGTAACCCGAATGATAATGAAAGAAAACTGAGTGGGCCTAAATTCCAATGTTTTTGCGTAAAATCCAATGTGTCAGTAACGTAAAATCGTTCAATCAAACTGCTCCCGAGAACAGGTCACTTTACTGTCCAACAAAACAACAAATCTTCCTTCCCATGGCAAAAGTCCATCTCGCTCATGTTCTACGTACAATGAACCGTTCTGCTCGTTTCCGAATTGAAATTATCGTATATTTCCCGTGTAATGATTGTGATCTGTTTTGGTGTTTAATCTGAGTAGGGAATCATCCAATGATTTGACAGAAGAAAATATCCTATCATATCATATAAAATATCATGATGGCGTTCAAGCATCGTGCGACGTAACAATATTTATTTATTTTCAATTGAATAAAAAATAAATAGATATATCCGTAGCGAATGTCAATTAATTATTTGTTTGTGAACACTTTAGATCGCCAAATGTGCATGTAACATTTGCAGGGATACAGTATTTTCTGCTGTCAAACGGTATCTTGACTAGCTTAGAAAGTAACACAGATCGAGTGTAAAATGTATTACAATAATTTTTATTTGTAAACTCACTGAACGGTTCCTTAATCTTAATTGTTACTACTACGTCGATGTTAAATGCAAAACAATTCAATTCAAATCTTTTCTTATTGTAATACGGACAGATATAGCTATATGGAACATAATTTTTATTGAACCGAAATATTACCATACTTCTTGTGTTCATTTCATAAATTTATAATTTAGCTGCACAAATCTTCTTTGTATCACCAGTTGCCAGTTGGCATTTAGCTGATATTTCAGATTGCATCTTGTCTGGCTAGGCCAGACGATTTGCCAATTACATATATGGTTGTCACTCCAATACGTCAGAAATTTCTCATGATAAAGTGATTATCTTTATTTCAGTATGGCTTTATGTATCGAAGTATTTTCGAGTTGCACACATTCTTTACCAATCATAATTTATTTAAAATAATTGATCGTAAACGACTTTAAAATTTAGATTTAGGTGCACAATTATTAAATTATTACCATCGATCCATTAACCTTCCGGTATTTTGGCTTCTAGATTTTACAAATTTGATTATAATTCACAGCTTATTTCCGGTTTATTGTAACATATTATTACTGGATAAAATAACCACAGATCCACTTTTTATGGCGTGTACAAAATCAATTTTTTGTTGAAAAGAGACAATTTTGAAAGGAACTGACTGCGTTTGGCAATGACGCCTGAATCGTAAAATCACTTGATCCAGCTTTTGCCTAAAAGCTTCGCTACTGTGATCGGAACTAACAGACAAACCAGATCGACCGTCTGTGTGATTAGTTGACAGTCACAAAGAAGAAACAGAGGTTGCTTTCTTGTAACCACAGCAGCAGTTATTTCTAGAATTAAAACAAATGCACATCTCTACAATAGTCAATACATGTGCAGTAATAATTACTACGTTTATCCTTGAAGATGGGGGGGGGGGGAATAAGGAAGGGACTGCCAAGATGCTGGCTCTGTATGTAATTTCAGTTCCTAGTTATAATGTAGTTCAGTTAATTAATTGAAGAATTCATACATGTCTAGTTTTTATGATGATTTAAATTAAAATTGGCATGTAATATGTAACTACCATTCTTACATTTCACTTGTTACAATTTCAATTCAGTTACATCAGATAAGATTGTTTTGTTTATTAAGTGTGTAATCCGTTATTGTTTAGTCTAAACCAGTTTGAATTTTTTTCTGTTTTGTAGATAACAGGCAAATAATAAAGATAATTTTAAATAAGTACATAAATGTGACAACATTAATGGTTAAATTTCTTACAAGATCATATACCAAAAATTATTATTACTATAAAATGATTCGGTTTATTTGTTTTATATACTAAGTTTGAAAATTAATGTATGATAAGCTGGTGAAAATTCCCTCCAAAAACTTCTCGAAATTTGGGAGGAAATTAATTTCCCTCCTGAAACGTGGGAGGAAATCAATTTCCCTCTCGTTTCCCTCCCGAACCTAAAAATCTCCTTTCATCTATCCCTAATTAATTTTTAAATATTTTTACTAACTTTTATATTTTATTTTAAATGATACATCTTGTATCACGTCACGAAATAAATGAATGTGTTTTTATATGTTTAAACACTCAAAGTATTAATTTTTATTGGCTATTACATTCTATTATTGAAGAACAACACACATAATACTTTTCGTAAATTACTAGTAATTTTTCTATACGAATCTCAATACAGAGGATATTTTAATATAAATAATATGAGAGTGTGCCTCAATAAACTTGCCTGAGAAGGCAAATCTACTTACAAAATAATGTAATAGAAAAACACAAAAATAAACAACACATTAAAAATCTTTCAGTGCTTCCATTAAAAAATACTAATTACAATTAGTTATGGAATCTACTCTTCCTATTTCACCATTTTCTTGAATATTAAACTTTAATATTAAGATAATATTCTTAATGCTGACCAAATGATATGATATCAATGCTAGTAATTTTAGTGTTGTATAGAGATGCGTCTTAAGAAGTAAGGTATGCAGATGGCAGATGTGACTACTGATAACCAGTAATGAAGAGTCTCAGTTTAAATTTAGTAAAATGTGTACAAACAGTATGCATGTAATACAGTGTAGATTTCAGTAAATAATTGTATTGTAAAGTTAAATTTTGAAAAGGGTATTAAATAAAAAAAAAATTACTTAAAAAGAAAAACAGTTGCATGTTATTATGTCACTCATATTGGATAAACTATACAATGTTGCTTAAAACCACATTCAATTTATATATAAATATTACTTAATTAGTGTCAATAAATTGTGTTTGGCACAACAGGAACTCTCGAACACTAAACAGGCAACTTGACTCCTGTCTCCTCTAGAAACTAATGCTACTCTTTGATTTAAGATTTATTTTATGTAGGGTAAGATATTTCAGCTTAGATTGTTCAAAATCACTACTATTTTCTTTTCAATGTAAAATATTGTATGGATGTAGTAAAGTGAGGAAGGGACAAAGATTAATAACCAACCAGAGCAGAATAGCAGCATGTTCTTCTTTGGTTGCTTTGCATGCAGATGCCAACAGCTTCCCATCTGATGTGGTTGCCAAACTGAATATTTCATAGCCATGACCATAAAGCTTGCTAGTCTCCGGCCAAAGTGTATTTTGGAGTAAGTTGTCCTCTGTGGGAGGCTCTAAACATACCAAAAAAGGGAAACAAATTGAACAATTGTAATAATAGAAAAAATCAACAGAAAGAATACAAATTCAGCTAAATTTAAAAAAGACTATAACACAAATCTATTTAAAAAATCCCCTATATTCATATATTGTATGGTTTTTTGCCAGATACCATTTATTAATTTGTATTTATAATTAATTAACAACAAAAATAAATCTGTAATATATATATTTGGAAAAAGGTCCAAAAGTCATGTTACATCAATAAAAGTGATCTCATGTCTGGGGATTGATGTTTTTTACATTGATAGCAAATATTTAAAGCTTTACGTACCCCCTGGGTAGTTCAAAACGGGCAACAAATCTAGTAGCTTGACTTTCACAAATTAGTGATCCAAGCTATAGCTGCTACCAGACAAATAAAAGATTGGCCCCTCTTGAGAATCAAGCTAATTTTAAAATTGGAATATATAATGGAAGATAATAGAATCATTGTTTCTTGAAGAAATCTTGGTTTATGATTATTTGTCAAGAAAAAAGGACCTTTTAGGTCTAGAAAACTAACTTATACCATTGACTATAGAAACAAGCAGACATTTGCTATAGATGTGCGCATGCGCTGCTATCTAGCAAAGATTGGTTTCAAATAGCGCTCAGATGACTGTATGGTGTACTATTTGCTCAGCTCAGAGTGTGCTGGAGAAAAGCAGAGAGAGGGGTGAAGAGATAGAGAGGAGACCACTGGCACTACCTGTGAAACCGAACATGAACTAACTTCACCAAACAGGAAAATCAGCTTCACGTAATCCATATGTGCAATCATCTTGTTTCTATAGGCAATGCTTCTAATGATAAATATATTTAACTCCACTCTAAACACTATAACATCTGCCATGATTTTATATAATTAGAACAGTTAACTTAAACATACAGATAAGAAAACCAAGCAGAAAAAAATTCCACAAATTTTTTTAACAATAGCTGTCCTGATTCTCATTATTAAATAAAATGAAACCAGAAAGTGCAATAGTAGAATTACAAATCCAGAAAAATTATGACATTCATATTTGTTGTATACATAATTGAATCTCCCAAAAATATTAAATAAAAAAAAAATAGAACAGCTTTTAAAACTCAGGGGAAAAATTAAAACTATAAAACCTAATGATTAAAAGTGACTCTCATGACATTTAGTATACTTCATGTGCTAAAGGTTCTCAGTTTGATCCCAATCAGAGTCAATTCATTTTGAGAAGGATCAGCTGATAACCACCGGCTGTTCATTTGTCATTGGGCTATTAATTAATGACACTTTCTAAGGAATAGTCGGCCTTAGTTTGTAACAATGACTACATTCGCTCATCTACACTCATCACACTCATTCGAAATCCATATTCGCCCATATCTTGACGATCAGCGTCTTATAAATAAATAAAAAAAAAAAAAATAAATAAAAAAACTTCATTACTTGTAGATGTAATTAAGAGAGTACATAGGTGAAAACGCCTCGTAGCTGTCAAATTGAAGAAGAGAAAGATAACATTTAGATAGATTTTCAAATTTTAATTACCTGAAAATCATTAAATAGCTGAAAAAAGCTCCATAGATTTAGTCTTCCAAAAAACAAAACTTCTTTATAAAAAAGAAACATATTGAAGATGCTCATAAAATACGTTATGGTGCAATAATATAAGGATAAATGTGAAAGAACTTATGGATAATTTTAATTTAAAATACATTTGGTGAATTGACCAAACCTAATTTTATTCAAACACCCAAATTCTGCAGCACGTCAAAGCTTCACTTGGCTCTTTACTGTAGTCAGACTTCATTATTGATCTGTGAAAATCGTAATGATGAATTGACTTATTTATTCATACTTAAACTTAAAATGTAAGTTAGTTTAATAATTGATTATTGTATGTTATATTTAATACAACAAAAAAATGTAATTATGCTATCAATTTTGGCATACTTAAATTCCTCTTAATGGTTATTTTTGCCACAAACGATCCAATGCTCCATAAGCTGTCAAATTCACAAAACCTATTCTTATCCTGAAAACAGTAATATTGAGGTCAGCTGCGTATTTATTAGACAATTTACTAGAGCATCAGTGATAAATTGGATGGACTCAACTTTGTAAAATTAACTGACTTACAATATTCTCATAAAGATGTATGGGTGTGTTATTAAACTGACTATAATAAGATAGGGATAAGATTTAACTCAGATAGAACTAAAAAAGGCCTTAACAATGGTTTGAGAAAGAAGTTCAGAGTTTATTTCTGAGATTCTTTCTCAAACCATTGTTAAGGCCTTTTTTAGTTCCATTTGAGTTTCATCTTATCCCTCTCTTATATAAAGATGGATAAGTGACCAAGTGATGTAAATTCAGAGTTTATTTCTGAGATTACATCACTTGGTTGGTGATGGTTGAGGGAAAGGACAAAAATATCTTTCTGGAATAGATTTGAAGGATTGCAGGGTTTTTTTTTATTGTTAAGTAGAATAATTTTATTCTTAACTCTTGACCTAAAAGTAAAGTAAAGCTATGCTTGAACATGAATTAATGTTAATATACCTTAACACTGTGGACTGCAACAATTGTTTGTTGCCAAGAAAGTCAGTGCTGTGTATGTATGGCAAAGACTGTCACAGCCATTTTTAAAGGGTTAGGTTCTGCATTCATGATTGCCAGAAAATTTTGCTCAGCTCTTGTATGGATATTTTCAGATTTTTCTCATGTGTTCATTTTTACCTGAAGCATTTTGATTGAATATTGTGTTTAATGTTACTAAGTAGTTTGTGTAAATGTTATTATTTCGTGTATCAACATGTATTTACTACCTTCATCCAGTGGATTTAGTCCTAATCCTAAGTTAGAGTCTTGAGACAGTCCTGAAGAAGAATTTGATAACCTTGAAAGTAAGACAGTTTGAACATTCTTGGGCAAGACAAAGGACCAACCTCTATACAGGGTGAGGCAGACCACCCGTGCAGCATGTATAGCAGGAGAACGGTTTGGTCTAGTGGCCTAAAACAAAATGCTTTCCCCCTATATTGCATATGGGGAGTCCATTAAAAATGTTTTCATCAACCTTTTCGTAAAGAGTGTTGAAAAACTAGGGGTCATGGGTTCGAATCTCTAAATTATCAAATGCAAACATATGGCAAATAATACATCATTTTAAAGGTCTTGTTGAAAGAAACTCATTGATGAAAACAAAATTCATTTATCATGACATTTCAAAATGGCGGCCATTTTTGTGGAAAATATTGACGTTTACGGAATACCCTATAGTTTTCTTACTGTTTGAGATAGGTTCATTCCGATTTCAATTTCTTACTTGCAAAACCCTCAGCTTCACTCTGATATGCCGCATGACTACTTTTATCATTATTTTGATATTGGCCCCCTAATACGAATTTTGAAAAATTAAAAATTCCTTAAAGTCAAAATTTTTAAATAGCAACATGCATCATGTTGTATATCATTTTAAAGCGCTTGTTAAGACAAACAAATTTTGCATTACACTTTTTTTGTATCTCCAGTGGTTTTTGAGAAATAAGCACAAACGTGTTTTTAATAATAATTTTCTCACCTTTTTACGTTACTTTGGCCACTGACATCCTTAACTGAAAGCACTGAGTCAAAATCTAACATTTTAATTGCGTAAATCTAAATAAGGAATTATGTAAGCAAATTTATTTTTTATTAAGATATTTCAATTTGACAAATACAGGCAAAAAGCGTTTTACATTAAGTACTGTGTTATCATTGCTAATAATACAGATATGGTATTATTACTAATCTGGTATTATTACAATCTGGTTTAAAGCTTATTACTAAGATAATCTTGAAGGGAATATGTGGCAGATGGCCTTTTGGTTCCAGATTTGTATGATTCTCTAAAATTAAGAGACCTTTGTAAAAAACTGAAATCACCATAATTGTAATTTTATCATTTAAAATTGTTTGTTGTATTTTTATACTTTAATATTATAAATAAATATTAATAGTTTTTATACACAGTACCATTACTCACTTCGCATGGTTAGGTACCTTTCACAATTGGCCTTTACTGTTCAGTACAACCAGTTGATACTTTGCTCCTGGGTTACTGCAATTATTATTAATCTTATGATTGTTTAATCAGCTGATTATTTTCAGCTGTTTATAAAATCAGCTGTTCTAGTGCATTATTGTACACTTCATTTTAGTTCCTGAAACAAAACTTATTTTATTTGACAACCACTTTAATTCTCCACTTTATTCCTTATTTTGTTCTTTTATTGTGAATGATAGTTCTGTATTTACTGAAATGCCGTACACAAATGAAGAGGCTTTCCAAATGCTAATGGTGTTAGGCGAATGTTTCCAGAATTACTCAGCTGCTGCGAATCTCTACGCAGAACGTTATCCAGACAGAGAAGTTCAATCACGAATGGCCTTTCAAAGACTTGCTAGTCGTGTGCGTGAAAAAGGACAGGTTCAGCCTGGTTTCAATAAAGGAAAAACCCTAGCTAGGCCTGTAAGAAGTGATACGGCACCAGACATTTTGGCAGCGGTTCAACTCAATCCAACTGACTCGTCCAGAAGAATAGCTCTA
This sequence comes from Stictocephala bisonia, assembly GCA_035578905.1. NCBI lineage: Eukaryota > Metazoa > Arthropoda > Insecta > Hemiptera > Membracidae > Stictocephala > Stictocephala bisonia. Next base: position 24,391 of record JAQJVL010002646.1, on the reverse strand, counting down.
GATGCGGGTGTGAGTCAAAGGTCAGTGTTGAGAATCTTGAAAGATAACAAAATGCACCCATACAAGATATCATTACACCAAGAACTGCATGGTGATGATAGCCATCGAAGAATGACTTTTTGTTTGTGGGCTAGGGAAATGTTACAACAACGTGAACATTTTTTTCGTAATGTACTGTGGTGTGACGAAGCAACTTTCCGCAGCAACGGTGAAGTGAACTGCCATAATATGAGGTACTGGGCCTATGAGAATCCACACTGGATGCGAGAGGTGGATAACCAGAGATACTGGACTTTGAATACTTGGTGTGGCATCCTTGGTAGAAAAATTATAGGTCCCTTTTTCTTCAGAGAACACCTAGTTGGAGACACTTATAACAACTTTTTGCTAAATCACCTGCCTAACCTATTAATAGATATACCCGACGAAGACATAGAATATTTGTGGTTCATGAATGATGGGGCACCACCTCACTACGCCAACAACGTCAGACAAACTCTTGATGAACAATATCCTGAAAGATGGATTGGAAGAGGTGGTCCTGTCAACTACCCTCCAAGATCTCCTGATTTAACTTGTATGCATTTCTACTTGTGGGGTAGGCTGAAAGATTTAGTGTACAAAAGACGACCAACAACAATCGAAGATATGATGCAGAGAATCAGACATGGTATAAATTCTATCAGTGGCGAAGAAGTATTGCGAGCTGTAGATAGCTTCACCTCCAGAATAGAACTATGTATAGAAAATAATGGTTTTCAATTCGAGCACATGTAATTTACAGTAAAGTAAGTTCAGTTGGATTCTGGATATTTTTGTACGATACTCTTATTACTTATTAATTTTTTTAAGGTTGCAATTATGTTAAAAGTTGCAAATAAATACAAATAAATACAAGAATTTACAAATCTTGTAAAAAATACAAATCGTGTATTTTTTAAGAGACATTAAGAGTAAAAATACCAATTTATATTTTTATAAATCTTGATCATTTTTTTAAATACAAAATGTATGGCCAAAGTAACGTAAAAAGGTGGGAAAATTATTATTAAAAACACTTTTGTGCTTATTTCTCAAAAACCACTGGAGATACAAAAAAAAAAGTGTAATGCAAAATTTGTTTGTCTTAACAAGCGCTTTAAAATGATATACAACATGATGCATGTTGCTATTTAAAAATTTTGACTTTAAGGAATTTTTAATTTTTCAAAATTTGTATTAGGGGGCCAATATCAAAATAATGATAAAAGTAGTCATGCGGCATATCAGAGTGAAGCTGAGGGTTTTGCAAGTAAGAAATTGAAATCGGAATGAACCTATCTCAAACAGTAAGAAAACTATAGGGTATTCCGTAAACGTCAATATTTTCCACAAAAATGGCCGCCATTTTGAAATGTGTCATGATAAATGAATTTTGTTTTCATTAATGAGTTTCTTTCAACAAGACCTTTAAAATGATGTATTATTTGCCATATGTTTGCATTTGATAATTTAGAGATTCGAACCCATGACCCCTAGTTTTTCAACACTCTTTACGAAAAGGTTGATGAAAACATTTTTAATGGCTCCCCATATGCAATATAGGGGGAAAGCATTTTGTTTTAGGCCACTAGACCAAACCGTTCTCCTGCTATACATGCTGCACGGGTGGTCTGCCTCACCCTGTATATCACAATACAACAGACAATACAACAATATATTACAATCATTTTTTGGTGTGTATAATTGTAACATAATTGATTTTTATTTTCATCTTCTTATATAAAGTCAACAAAAATTTAATTCACTAATATTTTTGCCACTTTTTTAACAATCAAGAGAGTGGAGATGAGTTTGATGATTTTGAAAAACAGCATCCCAAGGTGCATGCTGCAATGATGGTTGCCGCAATTTCGGTGTTGACTACAAGTTTCTTCTGCTCCAGGTGGCTTATTTCACCCCCTTATTACACAGCACCTATTGCTTTGTGAACATTGAAAACAAATAATTGTTTAGCATATAAGTAAATTGCATTATGTGATTTTCAGCAGAAAAATGCTGTCCATACTTTCAAATCAGGTACAAGCTAGAATCACAAATATTAGTTATGATCATAATGAGTTGGGAGTAGTTTGTTACTTTTGAGACATGTCATGGATCAAAAGTGGTTGAGAATGAGAACCTGGGCGTAAAGGTTCTTTAAAATGTTGGAAGTAGTACCTTCAATAGATGATGTCAAATAACAGAACTTAACATTCTAATTTAAGGTGGTACGACCTGCATTAGGGATAGATGAATTCCACTAGATCGTAAATGAGGTGCATACATTCTGCTAAGTCTTCCTCCCTAATCTTACCCCTGCCTTGAAACTTCGTATCTTCCTTGGCTGGTTGTGTGATGGTAATATAGCCTAATTTTGTGATAGAAAATTGGCAAGTTTTTGCACAATAGGTTGTGTTCTGGCATTATTATGATGCTTACAGAGACAACATTTATAAATAAAGCATAGCAGCAGCTCTACAATTAACCCATTTCATGCCATATATATTCTAACAACAGTCTTTGTCCCAAATGCTCAATATAAATACATCTAAATTATAACTTTCTTATTAATAGCAGAAAACTAGTTCGTGAAAAGATTGTTAAATTGTATATTGATGTTATGTTTGTAGACCACTTTAGTTGGTGGATGCGGAAAATTAACTGACCTACTTCATGAGGAAGGAGATGGAAGAGGGCTTTGATCTTGTTGCTTACAATTACTTACTTTTATTTTCTACAGACCACGATGTCTACAGACCAAAAATTCGCCTGTGCTCTACAACATTTTTTTGAGCTCACAAGTACTTTGTGCTATAGATTTTATTTTATGCAGATATTGTTTATTGGTTTGTTTTTTAAAATCTTTATTAGTTTGGTAGTTATACATTTAAAATTTTTTTTAATTTGTTGTTTTAGTAAATTTATACCATGCCTTTTTATTATTAGGCTGTCCTTAAAATATAATGTTTTAATAATTGCAATGCTAAAATATAAAAACAGTTGCAAATTATTCAATTTAGATTATCTTTCATGATAAAATATAAAATAAAATTAGCTTTGTGAAAAATAAATTTAATTTTGATGGTATGTTTGCATTATTATAATATCATAATACCATGTAACAATATTAACAAGCCCTTTCAGTAGAGTGAGAATTAAAGAATTAAAAGTAAGATGGTAAAACAAGAAATAATTTAAGATGTAGTTTTGCAAATTCTTACCTGTAAAGCACTGAGGTGTAAAATATGAGTTATCATCATACTGATCCTTAACATGTCTCTCTTCCAGTCGGGTGTCTACTTCATTCTGGAACACAGCCTTGTTGGACAGACCCAAGACTGGAACAGCAGCCCCAGTTGGAAGTACTAGATTTTTGTCTATAACAGAATATTTTATGAGAAATACAGCCTTAATGATTTTCTCAACTCCAAGCCACAAAGATTTTTTAGTCTGACATAATAATTGTTAGCGAGGAGAAAATATGCTAGATCGAATCAATAACAAATGTACTTAGGACAGTATTATTTTTCATTTTTTGTTGTTGTCTATTTATGTTGTCTAATGTTTGAGAATGGCTTTAGATTGTAAGCCGAAATATAACATTTTTTTAAAAACTAAGTGATGTGTAGCTTTTTAAACTAAAATAGTAATTATTTTTCATATTGAACATTAAGCAGCGCTTTTTAAATACTATCATTATATATGATTAAATAAAATAAACAATAAAATATAAAACCCAAGAAAGCTTTTATTTTTGTAACATAATGGAATGTTACAATGAATAAAATAATGGAATGATTATGGCTCATGACTGCTTTTTAGCAATCCTTCCTAACTTTAAAAATAATTTATAACATTTGTAGCTATTAGATTGCTTAATATATTTATATATATAAAAACTGATGATGGTCTTTCGAGACAGAAATCGATCTTGAACATTAAAAACACCAAAACAAGATTGCTAAGTGTTGTCTTTTTATATATATAAATTTATAACAACACCGCTGTCCCCTACCTTGCCATGATCCGCCCTACAACCTGAGGCCACAAATCAACCACCTGCTCATACCACAAATACTAAATGTAGTAAATATTACTTTATATGAAGCCTTTTGTGGTTTTCACTTCATGGTTTTCATGGAAGGATCTATTTCAGAGTTTTTAATAAAAACAAGCCAAACAATACGGGATAAAACTCTATATTGTCTGAGATTCCTTGACTGGCTATGTTTTGAAAATGGAGGCCTACACAGGTAAAACTGAGGGTACTATTATAAGTAGTATTTTTAAAAAAGATTCTAAGTGATTACTTAGGAAAAGGACATACTGTCTTCTAGTGATGGAACAGAAATCACATTCTGTGATTGTAGAATCACAGGTTGACCTGTGATCACCGCTCTAAACGAAACCCCTCAAAACAGTGATCCACGATGCCAGCACTTTCTGTTGTCAGAACAGCTCATCTGCTCTTTAGCTCAGCAGTAGTGGAGTTGGAGTAGTAAAAAGTTTTGTTGCCAAGCGCACACCACGCCATACTAAAGCAGGCAGACAGATACTGAACTGAACTTAAGAGGGCTCTAAAACCCCGTGCTAAGAAGCGTAGAAACTGCTATTTAAGGATAAAGACATTTTTCACTAGATTTGCTTTTTTTGGTTTTCAAATTCTCCTTCATTTTGATTTTATAGGTTATTGAAGTTACCCACTATTCAAGCTAGTGCCAAAATAAAACTAGAGCTGTTATCGAAATTTTAAAAAGCGATTTTAGTCAGAAATTTATCTAGTTTCAATTTAGATTTGCTTTTAGATTGATGGATTGTCATTTTACAAACTGATTTCCTTACTTAGAGTTAGTCCACCTACTTTTTTATGGCTAATACTTTTTAAAATTAAAATGTGCATTCCCATGTGGTTCCTGATATAATCTAACCACAAAGTAAAGCATAACACATTTATTCATAATGACAGTGCACAATATTTATTATGACATGACAAATACTGTAATAATCACTATAATTAAGAATACATTATGTCTATGAAATAAATCATATTAACTACATTAACGAATGCGTACAATAAAGATATTAATTCAATAATTCTGGCTTGATCCAAGCAAAAAGTAATTCTAAGTCACTGTCTCTATTGACCTTTATTTTATTTTTAAAATATAAAAACAGTAATGTTAACTCATAACAATTGATTTATTTACATATTTGTTCTGGTAGAAAAAATGCTTGGTCATTTATTTGTACTTATCTAACAAGGTAACTTCCAAGCAAATATTTTTCCCAAACAATAACAAGGAGAGAGAAATATGACATCCGGGGGTGGGGCGGCAATCCTTTTGAGAACTTTGAAGTTATGACTCAAGGGGTGAGGTAGTGTGTGGGAACCTCGTACCACTCACGGTATCTTCCGTTGAGCAGCCAATGGGAAGGCTAAGCGCACACTAGCGAAGAAACGCCGCCGATTATTTAATCGGCCAATATGTGCAACAGTTTTACAATTTCTTACAATTCTTACATATGAGACGCCGACACAACGTTGTTGGTATTTTAAGGCGAATATGAATGATCATATGAGTGTAGGATGAGTGTGGATGAGTGTAGTCTGGTTACTGAGTTTAACTGTTCCTCAGAAAGGGAATTAAATGGGAGCGCGCACACAGGGCGAACGACAATTTTTAAATTGCCGCCGATTTAAAAATCTGCTGCATGTCACAGATTTGCAGCTGAGGTGATAGTCGGCCTAAAATCTGTAACGTGTACAGGTTTTAACCTCTCCGTGCACATTGGCGATTGTTTAATTGCACATCTGTATCATCAGCTAGTTAATAGCCTGGATTTTTAAAAGTTTTTCTGTTGTATTTTATTGAAATTGGCTGTTTTTCACAGTCATGTCTATTAATGAAATTGAAGTTAAATAAAGTCTCAGTTGTATAATAAAAATCTCAGAGTTTAGTGAAAGAAACGTCAGAAAAACTTGTAGAATGAGCTGATGTGCATTATGTTTATTACAAATTTAAACTGCTTTCATGACACAAAAGAAAGGGGAAAGGATAGTCCTAATGTTATATATTAATCAGTCAAACATATTTTACATCGGCCTATAAACCACACCTTTTAACTTAAACGAACAGTTTTCTGCACAGACATCTGCTTGTGTTTATTTAAAATTTAGTACTACAATCTAGCTTACATATTTCCATTAAATGTTTGTGTTTTTATATTGGGTACAAAAAAATTACAGATTTCTTTTTTTGCACAGGAACAGGCAGGCATCATTTTAGGTGTATGCATAATGTTAAAAGATAAGCCAGGCTACTAAAATGTTTATTTGTATGCGTTCATAATTATATGTATTAATATGCATAATATCATTAAAATTAGTCATTATATTGTTTTTAACATGCACTATAAAATGTATTCGTAGAAAAGTTTATAGTTAAAAATATAATATATAGGCTACTTTATCTCCCTTTAAACCAATAGTAAAGTATTCAAAACATTGAATAGACATAATAATTTAATGAACAAAGATTTTTTTTCTCGTATTTACGTAGATAATTGTAAATTTTTTATAAAATTAACCGTTTAAAAGCCTTTCACTAAGGAAAGGATGGACCCAATATTTTATCTTCTTCTTATCGCACAAATAACACAAAGAATCTCAAGAGAGTCCATTGTTTACCTATAGGAACACCTCAATCTGCAGGCGATTAATTGCTCAAGTGTGCGCCTCATTATTCGAGCGAGGCAATTGTTTAATTGGCCGATTCTTTTATTGGCCGTTTTTATTATCAGCCGATAGAAAAATCGCTAGTGTACGCCTAGCCTTAGGGCGGTGAAACTTGACATAAGTTATATTTAAACATTGTGCAATGTGAAGAAAAATAAAAAATATGAATTAAAAAAAAAGTGTTGTTAATTAGCAAAGTATGTGTTGGTAGATGAATTTAAAACAATATTAATGTTACGTATCTAGGGTTCTTAAATAAATGAATGAATGGCGATTTCTGATTTAAACTAACTATTTATTAACAATATCTAATTACAATAAAATAAAGTAATAGCTAAGTTCTAAACAATTTTTTTACACTTACTGATTTAACAAAGAGGAATCTATAATCTAATAACAAGTCCTCAATGTCCTAACACTATTACTTACAAATAACAATACGACAATAATTCTCAATGTCCTGTCACACTAACTTCCCGATAGAGCACTGTCACGGTTACTGTCACACTATCTTCTCGATAGATCACTGTCACGGTTACTGTCACACTTTCAATTCACTGCTCCAAAACCAGACTGACTCACTGATCAGGCGAGTCCCTTATATAGGGATACCCCACCTTCTCGAAGGTTCCGGTGACTAGAAGAAAGGCCCAGCGATGGCGGGGAGGCGACTTTCCAGAAACATGGAGAACATTCTTCACGGGGCAGGAGGGTAGGCGCGGCGGGGTAAGGAGGGAACCAATCATATTCGAGGCGCCCTCTCACAAAGGCAGAGGGCGGAGCACCTTTGTCCCTCCCCTTGCTGAGCCGGTCGTCTATTGTTGCAGCCCGCGACACTACCCCCTCCTTAAGGCTGTTCTGTCCCGGAACAGGTCCTGGTGGCAGGCGCAGATTTGTAAGCCCATCCTTAGCCACCGTCCTCATTCCTGAGTCCCAATGGTTGAAGACGCAGACCACCACAGTTATTCCAGAATCTGCGAAGATCCCTTGAACCATCCTTCGGACCACTGCCCAATTCAAGCCGTCATACCCGCAGCCTATTCTAGGGATGGCGAGCTTCATAAGCCCCCCTACGAAGGAGTTCCGCCCGCAGGTTCAGGAGACTTTCCATCAATGCTTCATAGGTGGGCTTCTGATGAGAGCGCTCCTTGGTCACCAGGTAAAATAGGTGTTGGCCGTTCCGTTGAATATGAAGTGCCTTGCCGATGCTCGGTTTCTGCTTCTCCAGTTCTTCAATGCCCCCATATTTTCTTCTGAACACCGTGGCTATTCCGCGAGACATTCTCAGGTCTTTTGCAACACAGTGAGCAAGGGTGTAGCGCTTTGGTAACAAGAAGATGTCCTTGTAGACCACATCAGCAACGCCACCTCGATCCGCCATATCCAAGTCCCTGGATTCAGCTGAAACGGCCCTCGTGTGTTGGTCTTCAACTGGTCCATGGTCTCCTTTATAGGGTGCAAGGCGGTTAAAATGGACCACTTTTGGCTTCCCGTTTGGCCGCTTCTTAATCCTATAAACCACGTTGTTTATCCTTGCGACTATCTCGTAGGGACCTTCCCATGAAGACTGAAGTTTGGGACAGTAGCCACGACGCCTTCGAGGATTGTGCAGCCAGACCAGTTCTCCTTGTTTGAAACCACCCTTCTCCGCCTTGATGTCATACCAGTCCTTCATTCTGTCACTAGCTCCAAGGATGTTTGAGCGAACCCTCTCATGTATGTCGTCCATTCTCTTTCGAAGATTTGACACATAATCTTCCCCAGCGACGTCTTCGTCAGGTTTCAGTCCAAACTGCAGATCACATGGTAGACGGAGCTCCCCACTCGCAGGTGTTTGCCCAGTTGTCTCACTGATAGAACTGCGATACGCTAGTAGAAACAGGTGTATGTACTGGTCCCAGTCTCGCTGATGTTCGGAGACAACTTTTGAGAGATACCTTCCCATGGTTCGGTTCATTCGCTCCACCATGCCATCCGACTGAGGGTGAAGAGGAGTCGTCCTTGTCTTTCGGATCCCCAAAGCCTCACACACTCCAGTGAATACAGCCGACTCGAAGTTTTGCCCTTGATCGGAGTGTAGTTCCATAGGAACCCCGAACCGACTGACAAATTCCTTCACCAACACGTCCGCGACAGTGGAAGCTTCTTGATTGGGAAGCGCATAGGCTTCAGCCCATTTACTGAAGTAGTCCATTGCTACTAGAATAAATTTATTTCCACTGTCGGTGATGGGAAAGGGGCCCGCTACATCAATGGCAATCCGCTCGAATGGAGCGCCCACATTGTACTTTCTCATCGGGGCCTTACTCTTTTTCAGTGGGCCGTTGGATGCCGCACAAGTCGTACATCGCCGACACCAGTCCAACACATCGTTCTTCAGATTAGCCCAATAGAAACGGTCTCGTACTTTTTCCAAGGTCCGGTGGACTCCCAGGTGGCCTCCCGATGTCCCATTGTGGAGCTCCCTTAAAACATCCGGCACTCTCCTCCGAGGAACAACTAGTTGAAGCCTACGGCTCCCCCCATCCACAGACTCCACTGCCCTCTTCAACAGGCCATTATCTATCAGCATGGAATCCCATTGCGCCCAGTAGGTTTTCACAGTCTTCGAAAGCGGTGAAACCTCCTGCCACGATGGCCTCCCTTTATCGGACTGTTTCCAGTTGAACAGATATTTCAAATCAGGGTCTTCTTTCTGCTCCTTCTGCAGTGCTGTAGGCTCCCAAGCGTTGTCAACTACAGTAGACCTTTTGACAGTTGCTGTCCTCTGTTCCTGACGAGAACAGTGTTTGCAGTCGTCCTCACAGGGCCTTCTAGACAGCGCATCTGCGTTCCGATGGCTGGAGCCAGGACGATGTTCGGACTCGAAGTCATACTCCTGTAGGCGCTCGATCCATCTGGCCACTTGACCCTCTGGAGACTTGAATCTCAGTAACCACATGAGAGCCGCGTGGTCCGTTCTCAACAGGAACCGTCTTCCATACAAGTATTTGTGGAAGTGTTCAACTGACTTCACAACTGCCAGAAGTTCTCTCCTTGTGACGCAGTAGTTACGTTCCGGAGCTGAGAGGACTTTACTGAAGTACCCGATGACACGTTCCTCACCGTCCTGTATTTGAGAAAGGACGCTTCCAATGGCGGTGTTACTCGCATCCGTATCGAGGATGAATCGTCCGTCAGGTCTTGGGTAGCTCAGAATCGGGGCGCTGCTAAGCCTGTTCTTCAGCTCCTCAAAGGATCGCTGGCAGTTCTGGTCCCATTCGAAGACTCGTTTCTCTTCCGTTAGTCTGGTAATTGGCCTGGCAATATTGGCAAACCCCTTAACAAATCTGCGATAGTAAGTGCAAAGCCCGACGAAACTCCTAACCTGATGTTTATCACGAGGCACAGGCCAGTGGGTTATTGCTCGGATTTTATCAGGATCAACCGAAACTCCTTTACTCGAGACGACATGGCCAAGATAGCTTACTTGCCTCCTAAACAAGTGGCATTTCTTCGGGTTCAGCTTCAGGTTCGCTGCACGAAGCCTCTCGAAAACCCGCTCTAAATTCGTCAGATGATCTGAAAAGGTTTTTCCCAATACAATAATGTCGTCTAAATAGACGAGACAGGTCTCCCATGACAAGCCCCTTAAGACGCTCTCCATTAGACGTTCAAAAGTGGCTGGGGCATTGCATAGTCCAAATGGCATTACAGTAAATTGCCATAGGCCACTCCCAATTGAAAAAGCAGTCTTCTCCTTGTCCTCAGGGGCCAGGGCTACTTGCCAATATCCGCTCCTAAGGTCCAAAGTCGAGAATAGTTGGCATCCTACCAAGGTGTCCAGCGTGTCGTCAATTCTAGGAAGCGGGTAGCTATCCTTCTTGGTGATATTATTGAGCTGACGGTAGTCCACACAAAACCTGGTAGAGCCATCCTTCTTCTTAACCAGCACAACCGGTGACACCCACGGGCTATTTGAGGGCTCAATGACTCCATCTTTATGCATTTCTTTTATTATGCCCTCGGCCTCATCTCGCTTAGACAGTGGAAGTCGTCTTGGAGCCTGGCGTACTGGTTTTGCGTCGCCTGTGTCAATCCGGTGCTGGACGATGCTAGTACGTCCCCTTGGCCCGTCTCCTAACTCAAAAATATCTTGCCAATTATTGACGAGGTCCTTCAACTCCTTTCCTTGCTCAGGTGTAAGCTCTTTGCAGGATTCTTCTAAAAAGCTCTCTAATTCCTGTGGGAGACTTCTAGCCTTAGGGACGGCATGTTGTACCTGACGGACGACAGATGAGACAAGCGTGTAGTCCCCAACAACCGTGCCTCTCTTCAAAGTGACAGGTAATAGTTCAGATTCATCAATTGTACTGGAACATTAGGTCCTATGGTAACCAGTGTCCTAGCGACCAGGACACCGCGAGCGAGCTGTTGAGTGACGTCACTAGTTGGTTCCAGAAGAACACTTTGACCCTGACCGGGGTCCCCCTCTGGTGATGCCTTAGATATCACCCGGCTCTGCGCTGCAAGAGTAGTGTCCTCCAACAGGCGCAAGTGACCACGGAATTTCTTCCTATGTCGCAGGATGAGCTCCTCCTCTCCAACGGTCACTACTCCTTTAGACATATCTAGCTTAAACCCGCGCTTCGTCATGATGTCTGTGCCGAGGATGACTTCTTCCTCTATGTCAGCGACCAGAGCACAGTGTGTAAATCTGCAGCCACCAATGACGAAGGAGGCAACTGTCTGCCCATACACCTGTGCTGATTGTCCCGTGGCTGTCTTCAAGGTCCACATGGTTGGGGAGAGTTCCTCAGGAGAAATGACATCCGCTCTTAAGATAGTCATAGTAGCTCCCGTGTCAAGAAGAAGACAACAGTTTCGCCCATTCACCGTTCCATCCACGTAGAAACTGCTCAAGCTGCCACCAAGGGATGCCACCATAACACTTCTTGGGGCCTCCAGATAATGGGTTGACAGTTGCCCCCTCCCATCAACCCTCTTTAGTTTTCCTGTCCTTTTTCAGAAACCTTGGAGCTGCACTTGCTGCGTGGATGACCTAGCTGTCCACAGCCCCAACAGCGAATTTCCCTTTTCCTACACTTTAAAGCTTCCAAAACTTTCTTTACGATTTCCTCAACAGAAAATGCAGGTTCTGGCTCAGCAGCGCGGACTCGGGCCTGACCACGGACAGACTGCCTAACAGCCTCGAACTCTAAAGCCTGAGTCAGAGCATCACTGAGAGTCTTAGGCCTAGCGAGCTTCACGGCCTGTTGAGTTTCAGGCTCCCGTAGACCGTCCAGAAATTTGTCGACTGCCAGGCTCTCGTAAACCTCGTCTGTCACTGAGGGGTAAGCATTCCGGACCAGCCGGGCGATGTCAGCCTCGAATTCCTGGAGGGACTCACTGGGTTTCTGAGCCCTGCCTCTCAGCTGGGAGCGGTATAGCTGTTCCATGTGACGGTGACCGAAGCGCATTTCCAACCTTCTCAAGAGCTCGGGATAATTACGTCGCTCCGATATCGGCATCCTCTGTAGGACGCCCAATGCATCGCCCCTTAGCGACAAACATAAGACGGAAGCTTTGGTTTCCAGAGTCCACCCGTGGACCATTGCTGCTGTATCAAAAAGAGTCATGAAGTCCTCCCATGGCATTTTCCCGTCGAAGGTTGGGACGGCAGGATGTGTGGCCGATGTCCCAAAAGGCGGTTGCTGTGGAGGAACTACCTTGTCGTCCTGCCCGCACTCCGTAGAAACAGCTCCGACACCACTAGTAGCCATGGGTGTGTCGACATTAAAAGCACTTAATCTTACTCTTATATGACTTTCTATCTTATTTTCTAGTTCACACTGCATAACCTTTAGTTTCTCATTAAACTCACTAACTTTATCTTCTAAGTTACTAACATTATTTTCTAATTTACCAAAATTATTTTCTAAATTGCCAACTTTACTTTCTAATTTATCAGAAAACTCTTGAACTTTTCCCAATACTTCAGTTTTCAAATTAGTGTTACTTCCTAAAACTTCAGCTTTCAAACTATTATTACTTTCTAAGACCTCACTTAACATTTTGTTAACATCAAAGCATACAAAAAGCACATTTTCTGGATCCTCTCCTCCATTTAACAATGCTTGCCGCAGCCTCTGCTGCAAAACAGATTTATTGCCAGAGGTATCCAGATCACGTTCTTCCAACTCTCTTTTTAAGTCTACAACTTTTAGATCTAATAGCTTAACAGACCTAGCAGCCATATTCAACTATTTACTATTCAAAAATAACAATGTCGCAATAAATAAATAGGTCTTAATGAAAAATGAATTACAAGAACAATATAATGCAAAACAATTAGTCTACGACCATAGTTAGTACAAATAAAATGTATAGGCCTACTTCCTACAAATAACAAATAAAATCGCCAAAAATACCCCACACCTGACACCAAATTGTTACGTATCTAGGGTTCTTAAATAAATGAATGAATGGCGATTTCTGATTTAAACTAACTATTTATTAACAATATCTAATTACAATAAAATAAAGTAATAGCTAAGTTCTAAACAATTTTTTTACACTTACTGATTTAACAAAGAGGAATCTATAATCTAATAACAAGTCCTCAATGTCCTAACACTATTACTTACAAATAACAATACGACAATAATTCTAAATGTCCTGTCACACTAACTTCCCGATAGAGCACTGTCACGGTTACTGTCACACTATCTTCTCGATAGATCACTGTCACGGTTACTGTCACACTTTCAATTCACTGCTCCAAAACCAGACTGACTCACTGATCAGGCGAGTCCCTTATATAGGGATACCCCAGCTTCTCGAAGGTTCCGGTGACTAGAAGAAAGGCCCAGCGATGGCGGGGAGGCGACTTTCCAGAAACATGGAGAACATTCTTCACGGGGCAGGAGAGTAGGCGCGGCGGGGTAAGGAGGGAACCAATCATATTCAAGGCGCCCTCTCACAAAGGCAGAGGGCGGAGCACCTTTGTCCCTCCCCTTGCTGAGCCGGTCGTCTATTGTTGCAGCCCGCGACACTAATATGAACTGAACAAATATTATGGTGATCGATTAAGGTAAATGTGGTTTACCGAAATCGATCACTATTACATTCGTAGTCTACATATTGCACTTATTTTTGATAAATACAGTATAAGTTTTATACTGTATGACATTTGTATTGTGTGACGATCACTTGTGTATTGAAATTGTTTACTATTTTTAAATTGCTCAATTTGGATGTTCTGCTCGGTTTGGTATTGTATTAATTTAATGCATTTTCAATTACTTGAGTATCCACTGACCTAATTAGGTAGCTCGTGATCAACTTGTGGCAGCTAAACTGTTCAACTTGGGTAGTCATTGTGATGGATTTGGCTAGAACTCGTGATCAACATAGCTAAAATTCATGATCAGCACGGGTAGTGCCTGTGGATCAACTTGGGCAGCCTCCGTAATGGGCTTGGCTAGCAATCGTGATCAACATGGCTAACACTAATGATCAACTCGGGTAGTACCCGTGATCAACTTGGGCAGCCACCGTTATGAACTTGGATAGCACTGGTAATAAATTTAGCTAACACTCAAGCTATAGTAATTTATGGAAAACTGACAATAATAAAGTTGTTGTCATCAGTCCCACCCACCCATATACGTACAGTGGTAGTAACCCGCCTACCCATACACACGTATTTACTGTTTTGTAAATAGTATTCTGGTTTTAATATTGTTGTTTAACAAACGTCAAATATAAACTTTTGTATAAATGTTATTACTGTATATTACATATTATATATACAGTAATAACATTACTGTACTATATACTGTAACAGTAAGCGTATTATATACTGTATATTACATTATTAAATTAGAATGAACTCTTTAAATATATGTTTTTATAATGTTATGGAATAATTTGTACACATTTATTAATAAAATAAAATCAATACGCTAACTTATCTTTTAAAAATGCTTACCACATTTTTACACGTTTCATATTTATCTTGTATAAATGAATGTACATCTTGTACAAAATATATCTTGTAAAAATATAGTTACAAGATATATTTTATAAAACTAAGTTCACGTATTATAGCACTAACCTAGTGATACATTATTGTAAATAATTCAAGAAATTTTTGACAAATCACTTGCCAAATGAATATCTTGCATATAGTTACATGAATTGTAATTTTTTATGTATTCAACTAATCTATACATACGACCTTGATCACTTCCGACTCATTATGTCACTTGTCGTGTTGTTACAGTATTTAGGCATTGCTTTATTTTAATTGTTGGTCATTTTTAACAGTCGTGTTTAAAAAAATCGTCAAATTTAGTAATTTGTGTAGGCCTACTTATATCATATTAAATTAATCACTCCTAAAATAGTGTGAAATATTTATCAGTAAAACTAAAATTTTTGAAAAGTACTTGTGTAAGAACTGTTATTGAAGCAAAATAATTGCTTTTCTCATGGCAATGGGAAAATTGTGCAAGATTATAATATATTATTTTAATTATAATTGATATCATTCAAACGGTTCGTTTCGGTTTTCGTCTCTGTTCTCGAAAATGTTTGTTGTAACAAAATGTCTGATTCTGATTTTTCAAACAGCTTGTCCCCGTAGAGTTATTTTCATGTATTGTAGTAATTCATTCAGCATACTTCAGAAGCATATAAGTGGCCACATTTCAACTATTTTTTAATGCTTGGAACTTAATGTGTCTATGTTGTAATTGCCATAAAACTATATGATGGTTTACGTGAAATAATTTTTTATTTAGTTACAAATAATTAATAAACCGTATAAAATTTATAAAACGTAAGATAAATTGTCAGGTGGTATTTTTTACCACTACTTTGTAACATAAAGCGTATCGTTTAATGCTTTAAGCGTATGTTGAGAATTGTTGTAGTGTTCATTTAATATTATTTTGTTTTAGTCTTCAACCGAACATAAAGAGATACAAAATAGAAATCTTTTGCAAATTGATGCCTTTTATTAAATATTTAACCACATAAAAACCAATATTTAGAGCACAGTTCAACAGCTTTAAGGAATATTTACAAAAACCATGCTTTGTAACGTAATTTACTTAGTTTTTAGTGAAGCGTATCCTTATGTTTGTAAATCAAACTCTTCAATTGTTTTTCAATTATAGAATATAAGTATGGTAAGCATATGCCTAACCATGTTAAATTTTACAGTTTTGAGAATAACAAGATTTTAACAAGAATTATGATTTTGGAAAATGTTTCAAATAGAAATTCAATATTTTAGTAGGCCCCCAATTTTATCAGTGAATAATTTGATTTCGCTGTAAAAAATCTACTTTTCTAAACAAATATTACTATTTTTACAAAAACAAAATGGCAAAATAAAATGGAGCAGCAATGTCGGTAATAACTGGAAAATTGACAATTGTTGAAAAGATTTGAAAAGGCCTTTCTGCTTAGCATACATTCACACAGAGAAGGTTGGGGGTAGCCAACTGAGGCGGCAGGGGGGGAAGAGAGGTAATTGGGGTTACTACGAAAACTTACTATACTGGAAATGATTCAAGGAACTATATTGTATTCTGTCTGGCACAGTAAACTTCTTTCACCCAAAAAAACTCGGCGTAGTTCCCAGTGGCGGCTCCTGATAAGTGGTCACAGGGGTGCACACAAGAAAATAACAGTAGGATTAGATAATTAACTTACGTTGCCAACATAGTTCTCGTCTCAATATAATAGTAAACAAAATATTTCAGTACTTTTAGGCTCTTTATAACATCAAATTGATTTGTTTGTAAAAGGTGTAAAAGACTGTGAGTTATTTCGTGCTGTGGAATGAATAGTTCGTAAAAAGAAACTCCTTAAAATTTGCAACGATATTTGACTACTTGCGTTTTAATAATTGCTTATAGCCCAGAAAGTTATTAGCAAATATAACTAATTTATTGGTTTATTTGGCTAACAAAATGTTTATGTAAAGGCAAATAAAAGAAAGATTATGTGAATACAATCTTATTTTTATTGATACAAAGAAAAATGTAAGGTTATAAGTAACGTTGAAAATAGGTTAAATAGGCTAATTGAAAATTAACTAAATGTTTCATGAAATCATAGTTCAGCATTTTATACACAGTTTTTCTCCAGAAACACTCTTTGTAAGATGATTAGTTCATGTACAGTTTTTAAAGTTGAAGTCCATCCTTCTTTCTTTTTTCCTAGCAAAACCATCGATTACACGCTCATTAAAGTTAGTTATACTCCTGATCATACCCTTTTCCACAGACAACATAGCCAACGCTGTTAGTCTTTCTTGCCCCATGGTACTTCTCAAAAAAGTCTTGATGCGTTTTAAGGTCGAAAAGCACTGTTCTGCCTCCGCAGTAGTCATAGGGATGGTAGAAACAATGGTCAAAAGTTTGTGAGTTTCTGAAAATGAAATCTGTAAGCCATTCTCAATAACGAACTGTAACAACGGCACAGTCCCGTTCATGACTTGAAAATCTTTTCATTTGTAAATCACTGAAAGTTCTGTTTTCAATCGTTCTTTGTCTAAAAATGAATACACCTGCACTGTTTCTTCCAAAAGTTGAATGGGAAACGTTTTCTCATAGTGCGTGAACTTTTTTGAATCAAACAGAGAAACCGCTGAATGGTGTGTCAAAAAAGAGTATCTCTCTTTTATTTGATTGGAAATAACATCACACACCTCTTTTGCGGCAATTGTCCTCGCCACATGAATATTTTCATCAGGTCGGGCTCTTTTCACAGGCATAGGTAGTTGATCAACATCAATTTTGACACTATCCATGTTTTGCCTTTATCCATGTTTTGCCTTTCTTTTTCGACGCATTCAATAAATGTTTCAACATTTTTCTTTGTTCGCACAGCATCGGTGTATGTAAGCTGTAATTGATTATACAAAATGTCAACATGGGGCATGATTTTATGGAATACTGTGAGCCAAAATATAAAGTTGGGATCCTCTAACATACGTCTGATTGCCCCTGCTTTGGTGATAGTGATTGCTTGATGTGATGAGGCCTCTATTTCCTCCATGCAAGCAATTAAATCTTCTCTGTATTCATACACAGTGTTGACTGTACGGCTCTTGAAGTTCCATCTAGTTGCGGAAGCACGAGGGATTCTTCTGCCAACTATTGTGTCTAAAACGGCAACTCTTTGTGGAGAATTGCTAAAGAAATTGGTCTAATCACTCAAATTTGAAAAAAAATTCTCACTTGTTGGTTTTGGCTTGTAGCCTATCCAACTACCAAATTCAGTTGGTGTGCATAGCAATGAACATAAAATGCGTGGGGATACATTTGCTTAACACGAATCTGTACCCCTGCATGATGTCCACTCATTACACTAGCGCCATCATAGCTTTGTGATATAAGTTTGCTTGGATCGTCTACAACACTTTGTATTGCACTTTTAATACATCTAGCTATTGAGTCAGCATCATGACCAGTGGGTTGAACAAACTGCCAAAATCGTTCTACAGGTTGGCCATCAGGCAAGACATAGCGGAAAACTATGACTAATTGAAATGTTGATGAAATGTCAGTAGTTTCATCAGCCATCAACGATAAAAACCTAGTAGTTTTTATCTCTTGTTTTATGTTGTCCTGGCAAACGGCAAGCATGCAATCAAGCAATTCGTTTTGGATACTTTTAAATGTACCTTTAAACACTGTTGCATTGTCCAGATGTTCTTTCAATGAAGCATCAAATTCTGCTGAGAAATTTACTAGTCCCCTAAAAACGCCAGGATTTGAAGAATCATCTTGCTCAAGATGGCCTCTGAGTGCTAACTCAAACGCCCCACAAAAATTAATACAATCGATTAGTTTGGAAAGCACATAACGATTTTTAGTAACCTGTTTGTTGTGCTTTTTAATATTTTCCCTGTAAGCACTGTCTAGCTGCTGTCGAATGTCTAACTTGCCCAAAATATTAAATTCCAAAACTGAGTTTAAGTGTGACTCAGAACATTCATGTTTTCTGATTTTTGATTGCAAATGGGAAAGATCAGCAACCCCATATTTTACCCAGTTAGATTCACCAGTTTGCTTCGAAAAAAGTAAACAGGGGAAGCAATAAAATCTATTGCTTTGTTCACATCCACAAATCCACGGGGTTCTGTCATATACGTTTTGATTGAATTCCCTCTTAAAGTCTCTATTCTTACCTTTAGTTATGTGAACAATGTTAAGTTGGGGGGTCGGTTTTCCACTTACTTTAATTTCAACCTTTCTTTCGAGAGATAAGTTAGAAAACCTAAGTTCTTTAAGTTCAGTTACTGTCACTGCCATAATAATCAAATGAATAATAAAATATTACAAAACACTCACATACGAATCCCTGTAACAAAACAGAACATAAAAGAGACACAATATTCACACAAACAGCGGTCATTACGACATTCACACAGCAGATACGCAACAAAACGAGGTTATGTGTACACACCTGCGACTTGCCGTCGCACTACTGGCTGGTGCACCCACGCTGTTATATGAGACCCGCCTCCCCCTGCATACCCTTCGCCTATCCGCTTAGATGCCAGGCAGCTCACCGCACCTGCACTGTCCGCGCGTCTCTGCTCGATTCGCTTCGCGTTTAACGCGTCATTGTTGTTAATTCGTTTACTCCGTATTAACTGAATGTTATTTATGTTGTGCATTCAATAAGAAAGTATTTTAATTATATTTTTACTCTAGGGGGCTCACGTGCTCAAATGGAAAAACCGCCACTGGTAGTTCTAACTTCTCTTGCCAGTGTCGCATGACTTCTATATTTTCTTTCCCTTCAGAGCACTCTTAACTGTAGTCTGACTCACCCTGACATGTTGTCTGCTGTTCATATTTTCCCACGCTTTTAATTAAATAACAAAGTATTTATTGCTCTTCTCACTAAGCCTGGTATGAGTAGGTCTCAAAAGAAGTCATCTTTGAAAGTAATTCACACAACTATTACAACATGTTTTTGGTATTTGATAAACTCAAAAAATCATTCTTTTGTTTCTATGTGGATATGTAGTATGCATATTTTAAGAGGTTTGATGGCAATAAAAATATTTAATTTGGTAAGTAGACATTTTATGTATATTCATTTTTTGAGTGTTTTGTCTTAAAATTATATAAAGCCTCTTATAATTATATAATTCCTGTAAGTACATAGATATTTTTTTAATTAACAACAAAATACCTATAGGGAGCTATGCCGGTCCATGTATTAGGGGCTAGGGTTTAAAGTATAAATAAAAATAATTTTTACTAAAAAATAACTATTACTTTGCTTAATTGATTATTTAAATATGATTAACATCTATTAAGCTTTTTTCATATAAATTAAGCCTTTTATCACCTGAATCATCTTCGTTATCCAGGTTTTGCAGACAAAGCCTCTTAAAATTTTCTAAAAAGTTTTGAGGGGCTGTAAATGCTCGCACGACTTTCTCATCCGCTCCAGACACAAACCGGAAACCTGGTAACATGGCCAGACAAACCAGATCATAGCCATGAATCTGAGGACGAGCAATTTCATGCCAAGAACAATTCTGAAAGAAAAAGTTTCACTATCATACTAAATAAAACCAACCCAATGCCCATATTTACCCAAAAATGAATGGTTTGAAATGACATCACATTGATAGTTTACAAAAATGTATAGTTTTTCTTAGATAAACAGTGTGATTAAATATAATTGATTTTCATTGAAACTATTGCACTTGTTGACAGTCTGACAATGAAGATTAATCTTTTAAATGTATGTTTGCGGGAGTAGGCATTTACTGAGAAATACAGAACCAATAAAATAAGGCAAACTGTATTTTAGTTATTTATGTTTTTTAACTATTATCATTACTTTTCATTTATAATTTATTTTTATATAGGCTCTTATGAATAGAACCAGTGCAAAACAAAACCTGTATTCTATTTTCAGCTTAATTTGTCGTAATCCTTGTTTATGTAAAACATTTTTATCTGTGGCTGCTAATTAATATTTTAAAAGGAAAAACTTAATTGATTTTTATTTTATATTGTCCAATCATAATTGAATGGTTTAGAGGTAAAATGGACCATCACAAAATTTACTCAGTTTTAGGTGATAACACTACCATATGCAGAACATTAAATTATTTTAAATGGAAAATGGGCCATCCTCTATGAGCTGTGGTTTTTATTTAATTCCATGAAATATGTTGGTCCAGTTTGCAACTTAACATTTATTTTATAGAAATATCGATCAACCTTTCTATATTTGGTGCAATTTTGGACCAAGCTATATAAGTTACACGTAATATCAAATCATAATTAGGTTAAAAGTAAAACGGACCCACCTGTATTCATAATTAGGAATTTTATTTCCTTTACATGTCTTTAGTGTTTTTAATTCTTATTCACTGAACATATGTTTGTTTGGAGGAAACCTGTGTCATCAGGCTGTGTTATAACTAACCCAAATTTTCTACATGGAAAGCACAATTTTCATTTTTAGTCCTTTTTTAAACATATCTCAGAATGACAAATTTAGAGTTGGTCCACTTGGCTCTTAACCATTCAATTTATCCTTTAACAAAAAATCACTATTTTTAACTTTTTTCACTTTGTTTTTTAATATATACATTTACATATTTATATACAGTATATAGTTAGATATGGGCATCTTTTTATTTTTAATTTTTGTATGAACTCATTCTTATAAACAGTAATGTTACCTATGTGATATTTTTTCCAAATATAGATGTACAATTAACTTTCGAACATGGTAGTTCTTAAAAATATATATGATTAGACCTACATTTATTTAGAGAGCTCTTCCCAGCCTAGCCCTTTTTATTTTACAGTTATGTTTACTATTTACCATTGAACAAAGCTCAGCTATGCTCACAAGTGATAATTTTTTCAAATATAGATGTACAATTAATTTTAGTATATGGAGTTCTTAAAATAAATATGATTATACCTACATTTATTTAGAGAGCTCTTTACAACCTAGCCCTTTGTATTTTACTGTTATTTTTACTATTTACTATTGAACAAGGCTCAGCTATGGCCACTGTCGACTCCAAATCAAAACATGAGGAAACGTCTGTGATTGTAAATAGTGTGGATAGCACTTTGACGCAGTTGTCACAGGAAAACCTAAATTTTAGTTATAACACCAGTTGCTTAAGAGCTAAGATAAATCTGCCTTCTTATTAAACATATAACATTTGAGAGAATGTGAGTTTAATTTTATATATTTTTTTTTAATGTATAATATTTTTAACACACATATACCAATAACTGAATTGCAAGTCATATGGTACAATTTTTTAAAAATTTAATATCAATACTTAATTAACCATTTATTTATTTGTAAAACACTAGTCTATAAGGCGATAATTTTACCTATATTATTATATGGATGTGAATCTTGGGTATTATACCAAAAAACACTAAAAAATCTTGAAGATTTTCATCAAAATATAATCAGAAACTTATTAAAAATAAAAAGGTACGACTACAAATCCAATGACGAAGTCCTAAGATCCGCAAACCGCATAAGTATAGAAAAACAAGTACAGTAGAGCGCCGATTATCCGAACTAATTGGGGACAAGGGGTGTTCGGATAACTGAATATTCGGATAATCGAACATGAAGACAACATTTTTAAATAATATATGTAACGAAATTCTTAGTAGTTAAAAGGCTAAAAAATTATCAAACTAAAATTATTCATGTAATTCCATTATGAAATCAATCAGAATGCATGGATATAACTTTTAAAGAACAATTTATTATACATAGATACAGTACAATGCATACTTATTGAGCAGTTGGAGAGCATCACTTTCATCTTGTCTTTCCAACCACTTCATTGCCGTCTCCAAGCAGTGGAAAGCCTCCTCATGTGATGGTCCTTTATTTTCTTCAACGTGATCTTCGTCGTCATCAGGCTCCTCGTTGTCATCTTCATTAAGCCTTTGAACACTGGCAATTATTTCATCATCTGTTTGAACCTCATATCCAGGGTCATCCTCGTCACATTCTAGCCATTCATGAATGTTTTCCTGGTCACATTCCTCAAAACCAGGAGACTGGTTTATAAGCTCAGCTACCTCCGAAACAAACTGGCTGTTTGGAACCTCTTGAGTAGAAGATGGATTTTCCTCCAATTGTTCATTGGCCTCGTCTGCTTTTAAAGCTTACCCCAAGCTCTTCTCAGAGTGGTTTCTTTGACAATAGTCCAGGCTTCTGCTGCCATGTACACAGCATCCTTCAGATTAATGTCTTTGTAGAGTTGGAAGATAGGTTTGTCTTATTCTTGGCCAATAAGAACCATACGCAATAATGCCTTACGGTAGAAACGTTTAACGACTCTATAACTCCCTGGTCCATTGGTTGGAGTATGGATGTAACGTTGGGAGGCAAAAAAATTACCTTAAATTTTCCATTTTCTCTTTTAAGAGAAAGAGTTGAGGGATGATATGTAGCATTGTCAATCAATAAAAGCACATTTCCTTGGTTTCTAGTTTCACGCTGATGTTTTATTACCTCTGGGATGAATACCTTTTCATACCGTTCAACAAAAATATCAGAAGACATCCATGAATTGGTTTGATTTTTGTAAGTGACAGGCAAAGTCTTTATTCCCTTGAAACAACGTGGATTTTTGGACTTCCCTATAATAAGCAATGGAGGCTTATGGCTTCTCGTTATATTTGCGCACACCATTGCAGTTATGCGGGATTTGCTAGCTTTGAATCCAGGTGCTGACATTTCATTTTTAGAAACTAGAGATTTCGTCAGCATTTTTTTCCAGTAAAGGCCAGTTTCATCGGCGTTATACACATTGTCTGGGTTAAAAGCCTCCTTTTCTATCAAATTTTTAAATGAAATTTTAAAACTTTCAGCTGCTGCAACATCAGCAGACAATTTTTCCCCTTGAATATCTATTTCTCGTATTCCATGGCGGGATTTAAAATGCTTCAGCCACCCAGTAGAAGCTTTAAAATCAGCATCACCACCGAGCTTATTGTTCATTTCAAGCGCTTTTTCGCATATCAAAGGGCCACTTATAGACTGTCCTTGACCACGTACCTGCATGAACCATGTGAACCATGTATAAACTGCTGTGTCCAAATCTTGGTTTTTGGCAATTTTCATTTGCAACATTTCATGTTTTTCTGTTCAAGCTTTCATCAGCACTGTCAAGCACACACGCAAATTTCTAGATAGAATCACTCTTCTTTTTTATTTCTGAAATTGTTGCTTTACCAATACCGTATTCTTGAGCTAAACTTGCTCCACTAGAACCACTTTTCAATCGCTTTATTATAGTAAGTTTATCCGACACACTTAGAACAACGCGTTTCCTTTTTGAAGACATTGCAACAGAACTGTCTCGAACCAAACGTCACAACAAACAGCACAACAGCACTACGATCCGTTCCCGGCAAAGGCTCACAAGCCACTGACTAGTGACTATACTACGAGCGCCGAGTCACGTAGGCCGTAGGCGGCAGACGTATTTAAGCGCTGCATACAGTGAACGACACCGGCGCAGCGGGAGTTTCGGTTGGCGCGCGAATTTGAATTACGTACTTGAGAATCACGTTCAAAATATGAATTACAGTACATACATAT
>JAQJVL010002645.1:0-88016 GCA_035578905.1 Stictocephala bisonia | reverse complement strand
CTAACGAAAGAGTTTTACTTAAAAAAAAGCACCAATTTTATGGTATTTCTATGTAAAACACCTATATTTACTTGTCAAAAAATTTATGTTGTTCATTTTTTATTCACTTTTTAAACATTTATAATGATTCAACTCATTTAAAATACTTGCTAAAATAAGAAGATGGTAAATTTTATAGTATTAGTTACATATTCTACGAACTTGTGGATGATTAAACTTTCATAATATTTCATATAAACATGTTTTGTTAAATATAATTAAAAACTTTAACAAGTAATGTCTTTGATCATGTATGCACAAGCATAATAACTCTTTTATGCTTAAATACAAGAAAAATACAAAATATATAGTTAATCATGTTGATTTAATATCAAAAGCGAGTGTATATAGAAGACTTGTAACCGAGGACACTGTTTTAGTAATATGTGGGGACATTAAAGGTTAGTCCAGCTCTTTGGTGACATTAAAACTTAATATAATGACCGAGATATAAAAGGAACAAGAGGTTTGATATATGTAATGGCATCCTTTATACGGATTAAATACTAACAGTTTCTTGTGTTCAAAAGTTTTACTATATAAATTATTTTTAATGAAAAAATATTTCACTCGTATATTATGTAATTTTAAGTAAAAATCTATCTTGAATTGTAGAAGACTAGTGAATATTTATAAAAGGATATTTCTAAAGAATTTGAACTAATTTGTTGTATTTAATAAGTAAACAGTTTAAAACAATGTAACGTAAATGTTGAATGATGAACAATATGTATTATCTAAAAATATCTCGATATTTTAAATCAAATATCAGTCAAGGTGCGATATTCCAAAAATTAAAAAATAAAAGTTCTACAATCATCATATTTTAGCTCTCTTTTTAAAAATGTTCGTTCAATTAATTTTTATTGTAAAAAATATGTTTTTATTTAACTTGGAAATAGTACTTGATAACTATGTGAACTCTGTAAAAATTACTGTCTCATTTTAATATAAAATAACATGTTTTTGATTGTTGCTAATAATTTTTTGTGTTGATTTTTTGATAAAAAGTATCTTCACTTTAAATTTACATGCCTTAAGTAATAGTTTCTTCTGAAAATAGGTTTCAATTTTGGAAAATGCTTTCGTAAAAAATAGTATTAAAATCATATATATTGTGAAATTTATTAATCTTACGATGACACTTTATCTTTAAGCCAATTATTATTTAAAGGTTAAGTAATAGCTGGCCCGGCTGGGAATGTGTTTTAGAACATGGAAACATAATATGCAAAGTAGACATTTCTTCAAAATATAATCAATCAAAACACTGTTTTATGAAGCTAATGCGCTAGAATAACATATTTGATGTGAATAAAAATAATATTTTCAAATCATTATCTCTTTCTTAAAAAGTTTCAAACATATAAATTAGTACAGTTATTTTAATAAGTAAATAATCCTTTAATCTGAAATAGTAATCAAATTGGTTTGCATTAAAATTTCAAGAAAATTTGTCAAACATAAGAATTTCTCAATTGTAAAGAATATTTTTGTATGAATTTGTTTGTTTTCCTGTTTAAAAATGTTTTTGCACTTGAAAACACAGATATTCATAAGGAAATGTTGAAGTACCGATATTACAGAAGAATGGAATGAGGTAGAAGAAGAGGAAGGATATTTATTTTAAGAAACTGGGTTCTATTTTGCAGGTTCATAATTAGTTTATTTTGAAAATAATAAGCTTGGACTTTGTAGTGTATTCTTTTGTAAAATAGGGACAGGTATTTGTTTCGTATTTTTAATTTTATTTTTTTATAGCAATAAGCTAACAACAAATATATATTATCTCAGAGAGAGTTACTAAACACGCCAAATGAAATTTAAAATAAGTAACAAAATAACCTGGTTTGCACTAAGAAGGTGTTGATTAACATGACATATATGTTCTGAAAATAAGGTCAGCAACTTAGCTTTGCTCCTCTTTACTAATTAGTTGATATATGTCAGATATTCAGTGACTAACTTTAAAGTTAACTAGATTTGTTTTAAAAATATGTTTTCGTCAATATTTGGTTTTACGATTAAACACATATTTTTTCATTGTCCCTTTCAAAACAGAACTCCATTAACCTGGTCTTTGTCAGAAACATTGAGATAATTTACAAAAATATGTTTACATCAAGCTTCTTTTCACCTAATGATATTATAAAAAGTGTAATGTAAATGCAATTGCATTAAAAATAAGTAAATGCAAAAGCATTTTTACATATAGAACTCAGAATTAAAATACGTATGCTATTTAAAAAATTACGATTTATCATTAAGTACTTCATACATTCATAGATAAAATTATCCTTGATTTAAGATCTAATATTGTTCAAAGATTAGTTATGGTATATTATTTTATACTACATCCATGTTTGCAATCATGGATAGATATTTAATTTATTAACTTCAAAGGCAAACAATATAGTGTGATTCTTTTCTAATATGTAGTTTGACACTTCCTTCGCCAAATGTTTGTTAGAGGAAAAACTAGGTTTACAAGGAAGGGTCAGTGACACATGTCAGAAACATCTTTTACCTGCTTTTCTGCATGTTTAAAAAGCAGGATTATACATTATCCGTATAAAAATTTTAAAAAGTAAAAAATGACTTAACCAATTTAAAGTTATATTATTGTGTAATTACAAAATAACTGGAAAATCTTAACTATTTTACATTTTATATATATATAAAAAAAAAAAAAAAAAAAAAAAAACCAGTTTTCTGAAACCCTTTTTTTAGTTTTACTCGATTTGTTTACTCTCATAGTGATAATAATAACTAAACCAATTAAATATTCTTTGATTAAAAATCGGAGTCATGAACTATCTTAATACAGAAAATATTGAACTTTTTATCTAACTGTATAAATAGTAGATATATAATCAAACTATAAACATAAATAATGAGGTTATTTTCAACAAATTACCTAAACTGTACACTTAACATAACAGCTTGGAAGGGACTGACAGAAACAAGTTGATGGTCAGTGTAAAAAATATAAAATAAAAGTGAATATAGTCTAAAAAAATAAGAATAGCCTACTGTAGTCAACATTCTGCTCCCTGTGATGTATGCATATATCAACACATATATCTAATATTAAACTATATACGTATCAAAACGATAGACGATTCTTAACTTTTTAATTGTATATCGATATTTGACATAAATGAAAATATGTTTTTTATAAATCTCTATAGTCAACCTTATTTTTAATTGCATCTTTAAAAAGTATAAGATTATCAATGCAAAGTCAAAAAATTTCTATATTATGTAATCTCTAAAATTGTCTCTTGATTGCTTCAGTTACTATTATTATAAGAAACCGTTTGTGGAAATTATATTTTTAAAGTTAATTAGTGCCCGAGAAGGTGTATAATCTTGTACGATATTCAGTCAATTACTGGGTTAGGAGTCACGTAGCACTTCGAAGTGTTTCTAGTTACTTCAGCAAGAAACATGTTTAGCAGGTGTCTGGAGTGGTTATAAAGGCTAGAACGTTCTCCAGTTAATTGCCAGGATAAGGTCACGTAGTACCTCAATGTGTGATGGCTCCTCCACAGTTGTACCTCAAGAACTAGTCTCTAGAGAGATATGTGGCTTGTACATTCCACAGTCACGTACCTTCGTAAGGGTCACGTAGTACTTCAATGTGAGCTTGGTCCCTCCACAGTAGCACTCCGAGGACTAGTCTCTAGAGAGATAAGTGGCTTGTACATTCCACAGTCAAGTACCTTGCTAAGGGTCACGTACTACTTCAATGCGTGTTGGCTCCCTCCACAGTAGCACTCCAAGCATTAGTCTCTAGAGAGATAAGTGGCTTGTACATTTCACAGTCAAGTACCTTGCTAGGAGTCACGTATTACTTCAATGTTTGCTGGCTCCCTCCACAGTAGTACTCCAAGGACTAGTCTCTAGAGAGATAAGTGGCTTGTATATTCCACAGTCACGTACCTTGCTAAGGGTGACGTAGTACTTAATGTGTGCTTGGTCCCTCCACAGTAGCACTCCAAGGACTAGTGTCTAGAGAGATAAGTGGTTTGTACATTCCACAGTCAAGTACCTTGCGAAGGGTCACGTAGTACTTCAATGTCTGCTGGGTTATTTCACTGTAACACATTATCAACTACTGGCTAGACTGGCTTAAAAGGCTTTTAGACTCTCCAGTAAATTACCTGGCAAAACGTCATTTAGTATTTAAATGCTTGCTGAGTTACTCCAAAGAAACAAACATTTTATCTCCTGCTATTTGTTTAGTTGCATATTAGAGTACGTGTAAACTGATGTATTTACAGATTCTATTTATATTATACTGCTATAATATATACCCAGTGTACTAAAATATATTTACAGGAAATACAATCTTCTATAACAAATATAATTCGATTAAAATTGTTCTTCAATAAGATATTAAATTTTATTTCCTTATATTTGTTTAAAAAAAGACTATAATTTGATATTTCATATAACATCCAATATTATATTTACCGTAACTACTCTTAAAAATTATAAAATAAGCAAAGACAGGGTTTTGATTCAGCATGCTTAAAGGACATTTCGAAAAATTGGATAAGTAATATAGCAATCGAAGTTGACGAATTAAATATTATATACCTTGGAATATAAAACTATGATCAAAAGAACAAGCTGTCGAAAATACACTCTATACAAATATTCTTAGTAAGTTTTAAAAGTTAATCCAGATGTATTGTATTTATCTAACCTAATTTAAGAAACATACTTTAAAAACGACATATTGTTTTTATTATTAGCAATAAGCATAACATTAAAAACAAAATTGCCAATAAAAAGATATATTACATATCAACATATCGTATAGTTACTATTAAGTTATATTACTTCCTTTCAAAAAGTACCTACCTTATAACTAACTGTTGTATATAATTATAATTATTGCAAAATGAAGTAGTGAAGGTTTAATTTTAAACACGCTGAATATGTTTCAGTAAGAAATGTGAAAACCAGATATTAGATTTACTTAAGTTAAATATTTCAATAAAGGAACGTGTAATACTGTATGACACAAAATCATAAAAAGAATAAAAAAATATAAAAAAACTCTTTTTTGTACTATAGAGTAAGACTTATATTTTCCGGCGCGGTGGCTCAGTGCGGCTAAGCCTTCGAACTGTCAAGGAAAAGGTTCAAGGTTCGAATCCCCACTGAGCCAACGGTCGGTACTTCACTCGTTGGATTAAGCTCAAGCACAGGCTTGTAGGCTCACTTGTGAACTGGTAAGTGAAGTTAAAAAAAAGTTCATATTCAGGATTATTATGTTTATAATACCTAACGTTAAGTCGAAAGGGTAAAGTTTTACAGCTATTAACTCTTTTATTAATGAATTTAACTAAAGTAACTCCTTATGGTAATCTTATGTAGTGTATTCCATTAGGGAAGACATTGTAGCTGTAATAAAATAAGTTACAACATCATCCTGGACATGTAACAAAGTGTAGCAGGGTGGGGAACGTCTAGGCCGTGACAAGCTAAGCACTTGACAAATTATGGTGGACTCATTGTAACAAGCATCCTTGTTGTTACTGGCGAAAAATATTCTTGGACTGTACCGCCACCACTTGTATGAGTTTGGGCGGACAAATACAGTACCACTTTAACGGTGGGGAAAGTTGGTAATGCCATTGTATTGACCAACTCACCCATCCATTCACGTACATATTCACGTACAGTGGTATATTTATTTTACTTTGACCATGATCAGAGTTGATTAAGTAGCCCGGTAATAAATGGAACCACCTGATAAAATGGTGGGGTGGGGGGTGAGGGGAAACTTGTAGACATTACTTTTTACTCTCTACACGTGTAAAATGACCCACAGAAGTACGAAAATAGTTAGTAGTATAAATTTGTATGTTCTGGTACATATACACGTGTGGGGTGTGTACGGTTACGGGTAGTGTATGTTCTAGTGCAGTGTGATGTATATTAGTTCTGTAGTTGTTTACAGTGTGATAATCAGTGAGTTAAACAGAGGAATTTGTCCCTGGTTTTTAGAATCTTAAGCAGTCTTAAATATAGTTTTACAAATTTTTGACATACATAGCTAATTTTTTTACCTATTTTTACTATATTTATCATGATGTGACTAAAACACTTCTTATTTATAACTAATATATTTAATATAAACATAATTTAATAATTAAAAACTAGTAATCCATTATATTGGTAGCCTAACACATACTGTCATTAAATTACCCCACTAAACTTTAATAGTATTTATCAGTGAGAAGTGCCTTGATATTCTTTTTAAATTAATGTAAATTATCTTTCTAACAAAGTAGTCAACAGGAGATCTTACCCGCACTTAACTTGATTCTCCGTCATTGGTCAACTATACCAGCCATTATAACTACCAAGCGACCAAAATAGCCAAAAAGTTAAGACATTCAACACTCACTTATAAGCTAGGGCTATTTAATTGTGAGTTTTGGGTGAGAAGTAAACATATTGTACGCTGCTTTAAGGATCCTTATAGATCTGTTAAACGTTATGAAGGACGTAGTTTGTTGTTCTGATTAAGATGTTAGAATCACTCCGGCCACTGGATCATATACACCAAAGTATGGTAAACAACTGTATTCATTAACCGAAATTATAGTTTGAAACTCTTATACTCATAGTCACACCACTAACCAATGGGCATAAAAGAACTCTATACAACAGTAACAAATCAGTCATAGAATAACGAGTAGATAAGGTTACTCAACTACATTTGTAGAAGATTTGTTTTCCACTTAGCTCTGGAAACCTCCACACTATCCCTGGAAGTTTTCTCTGGATGGCCTCTAATGATTTATAAGTCATACAACATTTAAACTATATTAAAAAAAATATGAATCATTAATTTTCAGGCTGTTAAAAAACCTTTTCTACAATTACAAAATGCGGGCTACATCTGATTGTCCCTTTGTAGTGAAATTCAGTTTACTGATGTCAAATTGTAGGCTAACTCTGTCTGTTTGATGACGGCAAATACATTGTAAGCAACAAATATAATAAAATGGTAATTTTGATTGTTAATTTTAATGATAATTGGATGTCCAATTGGCCAAATATTAGACCATATGTGTTGCCTTTGATGTACTCTATAAACTTTTTTATAGCGTAAAACAATTCTTTTCTCTGATGTCACGTGTTTCACTTGTATTTATTTATTTATATTTGTTGTACCAGAAGTATATTTCGATATATTATATGTTTTTGATGATGTAAGTCATATTTGTTCTACAAATCCAAAGCTAAATAATATTGGCCTAAATATATTTAGAACTAAAAAAGTCTTGTAATTGACAGATAAAATGCAACTAATAACCATTTAATCCAGTGTGTTCCTTTGTTTTAAAAGGAAAAACATAAGTCAAAATAAGTGAACTTTGAAGATGTGATTACATAAGGACGGTTAATAACTTTCTCAAGCAAGCAAAAGAAAAGTTAAAATAATAACAAGATTAATAGTTTTAAGTATCATTAGAAAGGCTTTAAATCCTGTTAATTTATTGATTTTCTTTATAACAAAGAATTACGTTTTTTTTTAGACGTCAACAAAAATAATAAATAAAATTGTAAATTCAAACAACAATGAACGTGCCTGCAGTTCGATTTGAAATAACTATTTACCATATAGGAAATTATTTTATGGAACTATTCAAGGATTATGTTTATGTGAAAGTGGATTCACCCAGCGAATTTATATAAAATTGCCTGGTGAACACGTGACTCAATATTTTATATGTCAGAATTGGTTTATGTTTCTTGTCTTGTTAGTTCCTTATAACAAGTCACGAAAGTGTTTTATAATGGTTGTGAAGGTCCAGGTTTGTAAATGTTTTAATAGTAAATTTTTCAATTTATTATTGTTATTAATATTTATAGAGTATCAAAACTACATTTAGTTTACAACAATAAACTAGTTCAGAAAAACCAATTCTTACCAACACATTTTTTATTTAGTATATTCCTCTTCACTTTACAGGCCAATAATTTGCAAAAAATGGTTCCTTGATCATTAAATATGTTTTATAAGAAACATTTAAAATCATCCACCTAATAGAATTATACATGATTGGGAAATTAATTGTTCATACTCCCCTTTACATGAAAAATGTTTCGTTTATGTTCGTTTATTCTTGAAGACTAACCTGATGTATAATTTCTTTAATAAATCAGTAATTTGTAGGTTTAAGTATAGTTATATATTATTTAAATACTCTTTCTAGGCTTGTATATTAATTTCCTTTTAAATTGACTATTTGGATAATGATAATGTAGTAAGAACCTTGTCAGTAAAAAGCGTTAATAGAATATTTTGCAGATGTGTAAAATACTCACTCAACAGTTGATGGATCTTGAAAATTTTTCTTTTAACTATAGTTAATAACATAATTCTATTGATTATGTGAAGATAATCTACACTATTCTCAAATAAATTTGGAGCAAAAAATTAAATTGCAATACAATTTAAAAACAATCCAAAGGTCAATTATATATTGTATCATCTTAGTCTTATAATATTAAATGAATCCTAGGAATCAAATTTGTTAGACAGAAGATGTATAAGAAATGACATTTTTAATACAAAAAAAAAAAAAAAAAAAAAAAAGATTTAAAACCAGTTTGTACCTCATATATTTCTTCAATTGACACATAATAAATAAATATATGGAATTGAATTACGTATTGACAGTTTTAAATAAATGCAATAGCTCAAATCAACTGGATAAATTATTCATATAGAACTAATCTTGACACTAATTGGGGCGCTTTAAATTCAATTAAAATTAATATCTTTCTTAAATAGTTACATAATACAATGATTACAAAACGTAATCCATTCTAATTCTTTCTGTAAAATATAATGGAATTTATATTTTTTTAATAGTTAAAAATTAATTTACTATCGCAAGCTAACTCATTCCTAAACATATATAATATATTTGACATTAAGAGTCCCACACATTTTAACCTAAAACAAGTTATACTCTATGGTCAGAGTGTTGACCTGTCACTGGGTAGCACAAATCTATTATTATTAGCTCAGTTGGACATTCAAATCTTAAAAGTTGTCCCTTCACAGACGAAAGCCTGAGCTAACTGAACCACCACGCTGTATTTTTTTTTATTTCTGTCATCTATCTGAACATATTAAACGAGATTAATTTTTTTCGCTGCCACCAGATATTTATGTCATTTATGTGAATAGTATTTTTGTTAAGTTACCTAATATTAGTAAAGATAATTTAATCAAGCCCGTATATATTTGCCTTTTAAATAATATAAATCCCGTTACAATTTTATCTAAAATTATCTAGAATCAATAAATAACCATACACTCTAATTAGAATTACTAATTATTTGCCTATTTACAAACTTTCACAATGTCTTTGTAATTTAGAGATAGAATATAATTTAATTTATAACAATTTATTTGAAATACGTTATATTTCATCGTATTTCAAAGCACAGCTTCGGTTGTAGGTGACTCGTTATTTAAAAATCAATTTTAAGGTAAACGGTCTCGTAAGCTGGTTAAACAAGATATAGTCTTGTCTTTTGCATTCAGAGTGTGCCTCAATATTTCACTATGCACTTGTATTTTTGATTATTATAATTAAAATGGGGTTGGTTAAGTTTACATTTAATGAATCTTGACATTTCACATGTACATGCTTGCTTATTGGCTAATGTTAACTATACAAACACATTATCCCATAAAATCGGCCTTCCTCCACAGGGGACATGTACTGTCGTTATTAATAGAACATACTGCATTAGGATCATAGTCATATTATAATACACAATGGCTCTACGTTACCATCAAGACATAATTTAGGAGTACATACATAACAGGGTGAGTAAACATAATTTTAAACTTGTATAGTGATATATAAGTAAAACTATTTAGCGCACATACTATCGTCATAACGTCAGCTACAATAGACGAGTTTGAAACAAATTTTTGGATACAAACAAAAATATATAGATACGAACATATTAATTTAATAAAATTAGTTAAATTAATAGTGGGATTTTTATTGAAATATAAAGCTTAATTTTGAAATATTTAAAAACATTAAATTATTTCCTTACCTATTTTAATAATATCACAAAGAAATATTCAATTTATTATTCGTCGAGGTTGTAATAGTTAGAATGTTTTTACAAATATTTTATTTTCAAGTAAAATATTGAAAGGGCCACTTCTGGGATTTGGCACTTCAGATGGATATAAGTGCACTCAGCATCCCTCGTAGATTTATTTGGTTTTATTTTAAAATGATATTAAAATTATTCCATTACTGTAATGACAGAATTAGTTTGTGTTTTTTTTATCATTCATAGCTATCATTATTATATTATTAGGAATCATAATTTATTTTAAGTTCTGTTGTAAAAATTTTTGTTTTAGTTATTTAATTTCGTTTCCCTTTCGTAAACTAATTTAAATACTGTCTCAGCCAATTTATTGTTAAAAGTACCATTCAGTAATGCTAAAGTAGTATTAAAAAAAACGATTGATTTATTTGTGTAATTTATGATATAGATTTATATAATCATTTCATTACCTTCATGCAACATTATCGACCCACCCTTAAACGTACAGTGAAATTGGGCCTAGCGACAATGTCCTCTCATTCAAGTACGCGGGGGGAAGTGTATTCACCCACCCACCCACATATACACTTACTGGTTCAAGTTACTATAAAAAGTTAATTAGACTAAACAATCTGATTATAAGTGAGATTTTCTATTACTTTGCAGCTAATAACATTTCAAAAATATTTCTAATTAATAATACACACTGTGGTGATCATTAGTGATTAGGAATTTATTGCGCATTGTAGACGCCGCACCAATCTTTGACTTTTTTATTACCAATCGGTAGAATCAGTCTATATTATTATGAGAAAACACTTATTTCCACGGAAATAATCGTTTTAAACGTAAAAAAAACGAAAACTTAAAAGTTCTTAAAAATGTTGTTTTTTGAATTACTTACATTATTTTAAGTGATTTATTAATTTTTTTTTTAATTTGATATAGTTTTTGTGTTAAACATAAATTTGAAAATATTTTGGTCAACGATAATTATTTCTTGAGATATCACGGTGAAACTACGTTCTCGGGAAATCACCTATTTTGCCCATATGTATAATGTTAATATGACTAGCCACCAAAAACAAATTGGCACCTATTACTGCCGGAGTGATGGCCGGCAGGTCGTCACGGATGCCAGGGACCCGAATTCAATTCACTTTGTGATATTTTGTTGAGTATAAAGACGATTAGATAAGTACAATATTGTTTTTTTCGGGCCAGAAAATATTTTTATTTAAATACCAATTACATATTCTTGTTCAGCATTTAAAAACAAGAAATTTAAAAATAAATTTGCTAAAAAATTAAATTTTTTTGAAAAATTGGTTTTTTTTTTCACTATAACATAAAAAACTAGTTTTTCGATTGTTTCGTTAAAAACGAGTTTTCTTTCTTGCTGCGGCTAAAATCGACCATCCCTCAAGAATTTTAGACTCATGTTTCACCACTTTTTCAACAACAAGTCGCATTTTTGGAGGCGTCTATAAAGTGCATATTCACCAGTAACTATAAATAAAGAATCAATTTGTAAAACAAATTAGAATGATACATAATGCATTTGCTAGTTCAAACACCATTGTGGATAGATTGGGTCAGTCCACATTAAATGTTCCTCAGGGTAGTGTTGATTGTTATTGGAAGTGGGTTGAATGGCATATTGGGATAGATCTGTATCCATCTAATCAAACAGCGGTTTAAGTCATTTACTGTTCAAAGTCAGTCGCTATAAAAGCTGTATAAGGCGTATTATTAAGTAGCATTCGCATTTACATGATTTTATTTCTATTAAAATGTTTGATAACAATTCGTAAATAATGACTCAATTATTAAAAAATCCTGATTAGGTGACGTTTAAGTGAAGCTCTGACGTACGATGTTGCAAGAGTACTGCGTTTGGATATATGACCAGAAGTAAATACTTAATGGAGTACAAGGAAATCTGCTTTTAGAGGATTTTAAAATGTTTAATAAAACA
The DNA here is from genome assembly GCA_035578905.1 of Stictocephala bisonia. Classification (NCBI taxonomy): domain Eukaryota; kingdom Metazoa; phylum Arthropoda; class Insecta; order Hemiptera; family Membracidae; genus Stictocephala; species Stictocephala bisonia. Next base: position 75,877 of record JAQJVL010002645.1, on the reverse strand, counting down.
ATTAAATGAAAATGATATGAGAAAAATAAATAAATATTATACAACAAAAAGTTAAAGACAACAAAAACAATAAGAAATGTAAAGATTACAACGGTGTAGTAACTCTCAGATTCACTTCATAAATCAAGTAGGTTATAAAATATGGCCATTCAGAGAATTGGAACGTGGCAACAATGCAAAAGGTAAATGTGGTTGATGAGGTTGCTGCTGGCTAACATCGCCACGCCATTGGTTGTAGCATTCCGCGAAGCACGCGTTAATACTGTTTACATTTCTAGGAGTTTTTCTGACCACAAATGTGTCATCTGTTAGTCAAATATCCTTACCTTTAATTTAGCTTCAGGTTCAAGGCAGAATCTCAGTTTTTTTATGACAAAGGACTTGTAAATTTATTGGTCATATGTTAAAGAGTTTATACTAAAAAAAGCCAACGTTACAGCCTATTATAACCTACTATTTTTTACATAGATATAAAAAAAAATATTAAAAATATTTAATGTGTATTTTAATAAGGTGTCTTTGGCAAACTACTCGTATTTATCAAAGAACAAAGTAATGAACTAGTGTAAAATACCAATATGTTATTGAAAACAAGCCGACATATCTGTTTAATTCAGTTGGACACACTTAGCTTTAAAAACAAACCTAAATATGATTTTTTATTTTATAATACAATTAAAATATATTGTTTCGTTTTAGTGAGTTAGGGTTATTTTTGATAGTTGTGGATTGAAATACCTAAAAACCAGTCCCTGGACAATAAAAAAATATCCTGTCAATGAACCACAACAAATACACACTAAAAAATGTATTAGTTATGATGAAGTATTTGAATGGGACATGATATATACAAATATTTATCACTATTTTTTGGTCATATAAAATAAATTTTACAAACATAATATTATAGTGCTATTTGTTTTCGTATGATGTAAGAACAAACTATTTAACATTGTATTGTTATACAGGCTACAATAAACGTTTGAACGTCTATCTAAGACTGTTATTGCACTAAAAAAAAATTTCCGAGCCATTATTTTGAAATTGCCTGTTTATGGGGCGTAACCCACAACGGACTCAGTGCTGTTAAAGTATATCGAGTGGAAACTCGTTTAATTGAAATCTGTAGTGCCTGTCGTATTCCTTTAAACTGACGAAGAAAAAAATATAACAAAAGCAACGTTTGGATATTAATAGTCTCTGAATAACGTAGTCTACGTACGTGTATGGGTGGGTGGGAGGGCCGTTATCACTGTACGTGTATGGATGGGTGAGTGGGGTCAATACCACAGTACGTGTATGGGCTGGTGGGTGGGTCAGTACCACTAAACGTGTGTGGGTGGGCAGGAGAGCCGTTATTACTGTACGTGTATGTGTGGGCAGGAGGGTCGTTACCACTGTACGTATATGGGTGGGCAGGAGGGTTGTTACCACTGTACGTGTATGGGTGGGCAGGTGGGTCGTTACCAATGTACATATATGGATGGGCAGGAGGGTCGTTACCACTGTACGTATATAGGTGGGCGGGAGGGTCGTTACCACTGTACGTGTATGGGTGGGCAGGAGGGTCGTTACCACTGTACGTATATAGGTGGGTGGGAGGGTCGTTACCACTGTACGTGTATGAGTGTAGTTCTTGTTATCAGTGTGTTGCTGATGGTTAGGACTGCACTCCCTTCTAACATACTTGGCTCTTCCACTTTTGATTCAAAGTATCATTCTAGTAAGACTTTCAAAAAGTATTAATAAAGACTAATTTAAGGTCTTCAAATTAAGGCAGTAGTTAGTAAATTGTACAATTGAATGGAATCGTAAATTAGTAGCTTAGAATATAAGAACACACCATCAAGATCATTTTATTACTAAACATTCTATACTACCATTAAACATGATATAGTAGTTTCTTTGACACTCATGTGGTAGAATGGAACAGAAATTACTTAGTAATAAACCTCTGATTCTCCAAGAATTTCAAAACATTACAACACACCATCATGATTACATTATTACAAATCAGTGTATACTATCTTTGACAAAAAAATGTGCATTCTGTTTCATTCAAACTGTGCTATATGCCAGCAGCAACAACCGCATTTAAAAGTAGAGCACTGAATTGTTAATTATATCAATATACATCAACACACTGTCAGGATAGCATTATAATAAGACATTGCATACTATCTTTAGCAACAACATTGCGGTTTCTGTTTTACTCAGATGGTAGGGTGACAACCACATTATTTAAGTGTGGAGCTCTGACTTGCCTAAACCTAACACTAAATCATCACGATCTATTTTTGTTTACTATATTTGACAGATAAATGGTAATATGTTTTCCCCTCAGACAGTGGTATATGACAATAACCAGCTTAGTATCTTGAAATAGAGTTGTAATTATTAAGTATTTCAACACAAGACAACACATTATTAGGAATGTATGACATAAAAGTGAATACTATAAATATAGGTGAATAATAGTTTTATCTTAAGCTTTCTTAGGTAGTATTTGACACTGATGACTAGGGTACTTAGGAATGGAGCACTGGCTCATAAACTGAATCAACACACGAAAACACACCATCAGAATCACATTAGAACTTTTTGTATCTACATATGGCTAACATCTCTTTTCCCAATTTCATATAGAAAAATGTCTAAACATAATTGATGTACAAATAACATTGACATTACTCTTAAAATTCGTTATCTTTGACATTTTTCCTATTTACTTCCTGTTTTCATAATCATATTTATATACATTTAGCTTTCATCCACCTCTAGTGGAAGCCTTTCTATTAAAAAAAAAAACCTTTAATTCTTTTATGCTGTATTTAGACTATAGTTTTTATAAACAGTAACATATTAACAAGTATTAACTTTAAATAATTTTACTTGTCTCAAATATTTAAATTAGCTTACAAACCAAATATTATTTTCATAGATGAGGAAAATTGTGTTTTATATTTTTATTTAACTAATTACAATTTCCACTAAACTAACCAAAGAACTACCATTTGTTATACAACCTTTGTTTTCATGTTTAATAAATGTTAACTGTATACATAAATGTTCCTAAAATATTCTGAAACCTAACAATAAAAGTGTATATATTTTATTTTATGATGTGCAACATTTATTTGTTTAAGTTTTACAGTCTTAATAATATATATTTTGCCCCTTTTCATTTCATTAACATTAATAAGAAATATGCTGTGTTATTTTTTAGTTAACTAAAAATATTGGACTGTGTTTTTTTAAATCTATAATTTTAAGTGTTCCTAATTAGGCTGATTACAAAAATAGTACATCATTTTCCTAGAAAATATATATTACCTAGCAATTTCTATTTGACTTAATATCAAATAAATTTATATTTTCGTATACGTAATAACAAACTGTTGATTTAATTAAAATGATGGAGTTTATTACTACAAACAATTATTATTATTATTATTAGTTTTTGGGAATATTATAGTAATTGGACCGTATGGCTATTACAAACGAAATTGCTAGGACAAATAACGTGAAAAACAATACAAAGCTCTTTTTTCGTGCCCAGTAATATTAAGAGAGTTGTCCTCATTCAGAATGTGAACACTTTTGTGTTAGCTTTAAACTCAAAACTCTAGATCCAATATCAGTGTATCAAGTGGTCTGGTAACAAGTTGTATTGATTATCTTACAAAAACATAATTTTTATATTATTTTGACCTTGTTATCCGCAAATTTATTGTTGGAATTATATAAATTATCGTTACTAGTAAGTTGTTAAATTCTGAGTTATGCGTAAGAGTTACATAAGTATTTTAATATTATATTCAATTTAACTATTAGGTATATTTGTTTATATTTTCATGATAACTAAGAGATGAGAAGCAATTAGTTTAAAATTAAATTAAAGGGATTAAAGCGATAGATCATATAATTTTTTATAAAATAAATTGATTTTTTTGTGAAAATTCACAATGGAATAAGTACTATCCTTTCTCGCAACGATTAAAAATATTACAGTGTAGATAGGAACTATATTAAAGGAATAATATGACTCTATAAAATAATAATTTTCAAAAAATAAATGAAAGTAATACCACGGCTGAAAAGTATAAATCTGCAACTTTATGAGCTTGAAAACTACGCTAACTTAATCTTCGGTAGACTAACTCGACTTTTACGTTTTACTCGTGATTCGTTTACTGTTACGTAATATTATTAAAAATGTTACATTTAACGTAAATTCTGGTTTCGTCACCACCTAAATATGTTTACGCGTAAAAAAACACTAACATCAAGGTTACTGAATATCATTTCCCAGAAGTCAAAAGAATTCTGTTTTACTTTATTTTTATAATACGTCACTCACCAGTTCACATAAGCTTGTAGGACTCCTTATCATTAACATTTGAAAATATACCTGATTGGGGATTTATAAATAACTGAAAATGAAGTAAAATCTACGTTTTGGGTTTTCAGTTACCATAACAACTCATCTACTCAATAATCAATGACACCGTACCCTTAATTCAACTTTTGAAATTTTCAAAGAAGTTTTGATGTTCAAGTGTGCAACACTCAACAATGGGGGGGGGGGTAAACTAGATGAGTGTAGGCTGATCACTCAGCCTAGATATATAAGGCTGTTACTACCATCCTTATGTATACGTCATATTGTTGGAAACTAATCTAGGTTGAGAGGCATTTTATTTGTCAATGTAAGCATGTGTTACGACTGTATATAGTATATTTAATGTAGCTACATTATTAAATAAACCAAAAGGTGTTAATGTAATAGACATTGTGCAAATGCTAATATATTAACGTCCTTAACAAATTAAGTTTTTCCGAGTAAAATGTCTCTGTCTTAGAATTAAAAATGTTTTTGCTAAGTGTATGTTTTTTTATATAGTTGCTTGTTTAACTGCTAATAAAATACTTATTAGAAAAAAATAGTACAATATAAACTGGCATAAAATAACGAAATTTACATTAACTGGATTTAAGTCGGCAGCTAAGACGATGAATACTCATATATCATAGGTTATAAATAGCAGTTATCCGTCTATAATATAGCCCATATACGTATACTAAGGTTAATTGCGAAGGAAATATGGTTGCCGATATAGTAGGATATTGATTTTTATTTAAAATATATAAAACAATTTGGTTTTAGTTTTCTTAATTATTTTAATAGAACAGTATGTTATACGATAATAATGTATTCTCTTATCATTTTTATTAATTTAAATGTATTATCCTACTTGTATTACAGATAATATGAACCATTTACCCAACCATACACGTACAATGGTACTGATCCACCCACCCATATACGTACAGTAGTTGAGGAATGGTTAATAATTCAACATTCCTCATTAATTAAATATTAGATCTAAGCATATCTAAATTGATTCAGAGAACATATATTTAATGAATAATTAATAAACTGAAAATATCAAATTAAAATGGATTCCCTTTTATTTTTAATGCATAATTAGTTGATGTTAAGTACCTTTCTCAAATTATAATGTCACTAAACATTTTCAGTCACTATTGTACACGTCATACACATTTTACTTTGTATTTCGTTGATATTAAAAATAAATGTAAACTAATATGTTACATCCGAAAACATTTCAGGTAAATTTTAATTTCAAAAGAAACGAAAATAAATTGCCATACTTAATCCCTGAATTATGGCTGCCTTAAGCCTTTAACGCCGTGCTGAATATGGAAGTCGGTATTAGCCCGTTACGCAATTTAATTTATCATAAAACAAGCTGAGCTTTGTGTTTGAAGAACCTTTCACTATCAGTGTGATAAATACATTGTAAATTTACACATTTTAAGATATTTTAGCTACTTATATGTTTTCGTTAAATGTATAGATAGGGCTATAATTTTATATCAATTAAATAAATATTTTAACCGATGTTTACGTAAGCTTATACACTTATTTTTATTCATTTTAGTATGGCTATAATTGTAAAGATGTTATAAAATGTATCTATAGAAATTCATAAAAATATAATGATTGATGTATTATTTATAATCTATAAATTAAGAAATAAAATATAAATTACAATATGAAAATAAATATTTAGGCTGTATTGATGATGATAATTTAATAATTATTGACCTCTATCACGTTAAAAGAGATATTTAGTATTTATAGGTTTGTATGCAGTCTTATAACAGTAATAAAATAAACAAGAAGCTATACATTATGATGCCGTACGATTTAAATAATCTCTATAAAAATAAATCACTACATTATATTGAAAAATAACTTTTAGCTTCACCAACATGTATGCTTTATAACCACTTACATATTTTGTGTTTTGGTGGATGTGGTTTCAATAGAAAGAAATGTGTTGAATAACCGTACCTGAGCAAGGAGTAATTGTAAATAATTGGATGAGATTGAAAAGTAACGCTAATATTTAAAAATTACACCTGTTGACTTACTCTTTCTAAAGTCCAACTAATAACTATAAGTAACCTAGTTATAGAATAAAAACCATGTATCAATATTATATTGTTACATACTTTATTATATAGCCTACATAATAATAAATATTTGTTATATAAATATGACAACACCTAATGTTGAAGTCTTGACTCTTTATCAATCCAATAGTAACTTGAACTTGCCAACATCTCAACTGACTTGTTCAACTAAAACGCACACTAACCTACCAATTATTGCAGTATATAGAGCACTTTAAAATTTGTTTGAAAAAAAAGAAAAAAAACAAAATTACTCCACACGCAAGTTGTGCAAACAACATTTGCTAATCGATTACTGCAGATTACAGGACCAATAAAAAACCCAATTGGTATAGTAGATGGTTAGCTTAGTGACATGTAATAAATTTTACTAGTGTTATTTTAGTACAAGTTAAAATTGAAACTAATTTACATAGAACAAATTAGTTTATGTGATTGTTAAAGTCTCATCTTTTATATTGAAATATATTTAATAATCTCTTAATAAGTACTAGTCTCTACTTAGTTCCCTAGCTATAGTTTATTTATTATTATTTTTATTTTTTTCCATACAGTAAAGCGACATCTAAAAAAATTCCATAATTTCCTTTACATGATTATTAAGGTCATTAATAAAAATTAAAAACAAGTTAGCAGAGAGGACGGACCCCTCTGGCAATCCTTTTATGGCGCAAAGTGGCGTCCTTATGCGTTCACCAATTTTCACTTGTCGAGATCGCCCAAGCAAGAAACTCGAACCATTTCAAAGAAACACTGCTAATACCAATTTTACTTAATTTGTTGGGAAGAGTTCTACGATCTACTAGATCAAAGGCATTTTTTAAAATTTATAAATAAGCCAAACGTTTCTGAATAGTTATTTAATTGTTCGTAAATTCTACTGTACGTGAGTGTTTAACCCTAATCGGTATCAATACGTAGAATTACCTGATTTGATTGTGAATCTACACTTCTACTTACTATCACGTGTTATTATATAATTACTATGTTAATGTATAAAATTTTAGGTGATTGGTAATTAATTAATTCATTATTAAGACGCCTATCGTCAAGATATAGGTGAGTATGAGAGGAGAATGGGTATGGATGATGATGTTGAGTGTAGATAAATGAGTGTAGTCATTGTAACTAATTCAGATCAACTGTTCCTCAGAAAGTGCTATTTATTAGTAGCACAATAGCTAGGACAACTATGGGACCTAAAGCTTTAAGTGGAATCGGAACCACGTAGTTTTGGTCTGAATTTCAGCAAACTATTATAATTATAACTAAAGTAGTTATAATATTTACCTTTATAAACTTTTATATAAACTAGTACTGGACACGTGCTATGATTTATTCATTCTAAGGTAAGTATTTTGAAGCAGGGTAATTGTTCCTTCCTCATCCATTGATACATTTAAAAACTAATTCTTTGAAAATATTTTAGTATTAAATAGCAATATATAAAAAATAGCAAACAAATGTTTACTCCATTGCATCTTTTGGGAAATAAATATTTATAATCTAAGTGATGTATATGGACTTAATTACAATAAAAACAACTGATTGTAGAATTGTTATTATCTTTTTATTTTATATTATATATTTTAAGTTTACTATTAATGAATCTCTAAAGAAAAATTTGAGCTAGTACTTTTTGCACTAAATATAAACAAGTTAATGTTCCAAAATTGCTTTATTTTTATTTCTTCCTGGACAATGCCAAGCATAATTTCCGCTCTACTTCCAGGGAAATGGTACCTTTGGGTCTAACAAAACTCGGTAATGTTGCTGGCAACCAAACTATTGTTGTGTTAAGTACCTAGTGTTACATTTTAAAAGTAATACGTATTTTATTTAAATTTATAATCTAATGCTGCAACTAAACTTTTTAATTAAAAATAATAAAGTATAAGTAAATTTTTTGAATATTTCTATTGCAGTACAACAAAAATCTATTACAATATAAGCAAAAAATCCACAAATATATTAAAATACAAGTACAAAATGCAAAAAAATTATTGTGATTGATTTCGGTGAACCACGCTCACCTTGCTCAGACCAGGGGTGACAAAAGAATGGAAAGTGGTGTTAAACAACTCAACTTATAGGCCTATGATCACGTGACCCCATTTTCGGGAATCGTAAAAATGGCGGATGTTTTTATTCCAGCCGAAATCGATCACCATAATATTTGTGCATTTTGTACTTGCATTGTAGTATATTTGTGTATTTTGTGCTAATATTGTCATATCTTTGTGTTGTGTGACGTTTTCTTGTACTTTATATGTACCAACACGTATTATGCTAATTAAAAAACTATTTTAAAAATTAAACAATTTAGGATGAAACTCTCAACTAGGCATAAGAAATGACTTATTAACAAATGAAAACGTCACATAAATATTTATGTTAAAATACATTGTTACTCTAGACGTAACCAAGATTTGAACGAATATTTTTGATTGTAAGACCACATTACACATTTTTTCTAAGTGTAAATAAATGACAAGCCTTAACATATTTGTTGGTAAATGAAAAATTACTATAATCAAGAAAAAATAATAAATACAATAGAATTTGTTTTAAAACTCTTCCTTAGTACTTGAAATTATGTATAAAAGATTTTTTAATGTCGTAATTTTTTCAGTATTCAAGAAGCAATAAGGTCACTTTATTATACTATGAATAAATTTTCAATACATTTAGTTTATATTAAGTCATTTAATTTGGCCTTCAAAAACTATGGCAATGTTAAATTAAATAAAACGATAGTCATGAGACAACAGTATTATTAAATTTATAATAATTTAAACTAAATATGTTTTTAACTCCCAGAATTTAAACCCACGAACCACTGAGTTAAAGACTAGATTACTGACCACTATAGCAACAACGATATAATTTTCGATTAGCTTACTCGGCATTTGAAACAAAATCAATAACAATGCATAATAGAATTTATGCAAATAAAAGTATAGACAGTAACTCATATGTACATTTCTCTGACCGGTGGGCAAAACAAAGGAATATATTTCTTATATTGCTCACAATACATAATGGACAGTAAGAATATATTATTAAATTCAGAAATAATATATATATATATATATATATATATATATATATATATTATTTTCTATTATTATTATTATTATATATATATATTTATATATATATATATATATATATATATATATATATATATATTTATAATATATATATATATATATATTCTATTCTATTATTTTATATATATATTTCTGAATTTAATAATATATTCTTACTGTCCATTATGTATTGTGAGCAATATAAGAAATACATTCCTTTGTTTTGCCCACCGGTCAGAGAAATGTACATATGAGTTACTGTTTATACTTTTATTGTATATATATAATATATATATATATATATATATATATATATATATATAATATTTAATGTAAATTTTAAATATATAGAAATATCGTGGTATATAACCAGATAATTTAGAAACAGCAATCATAATTGAGTCATCTTTAACGTTTATTAAACAAAATATCAAACCAAATCTGACGATTTATTTCGAACAATTTGTTTTTTTAAAATTATTTTTAAAAAAGGTTTATACATTTTTATTTTATTACAAAAACTAGCTGACCCTGGCAATGCTTCGCTATTGCTAACTTTACTAAATAAACTTACATTCCGACGAAAACAAAAATTAATTTAACCTTTATTGTAGTACTTCTCTATAGACTACATTAGACGTTTGACCTTCTGGCTGCAATATGTATAAATTCTTTGAAGAGCTGACTCTAGAGCAGGCAACATAGAGTTGACCGTGGGAGAAACAATCTTGCCGCAAATCTACACCAGCTACTTTTAGCGTTTGACCTTGTGCTTTGTTTATGGTCATGGCAAAAGATACTTTAACAGGAAATTGTAGACGTTTAAAGGCGAAGTGGTAATCAGATGGGATTAACGGGATTCGTGGTATAAGGACTGTTTCTCCCTCGCCTGCTCCTGTGATGATGGTTGCTTCAATCAAATGTTTGGATAGGGCCTTCACTCTGCAGTCTGGTGCCATTGCACATTTTAGGGGGATTGATGTTTCGGAGCAGCATGATTGGTACTCCCCACCTGTAAGTTGGAGGCTATGAGGTGGAATCCCCGGTGGGTTTATGTATGGAGGAACTCCACAGGGTAGTGAACTGCGTCCTCTACAACCACCACACAATCTACTGACTCGTACTTCATCTCCTCTGCGGGAAGTTGATCCAACAGGATATTGTTGATACTGGTCGCGAATTCGTTGGTTGGAGTGAGAATAGCTCTTTCCTCTCAGCCAATTCGGGTCAATGAGAGTGATACTTTTTAAATTTGGATATACAAAATCGATAAAATCCTGCATTGTATTGACAATAGTACACAGGGTCCTCTGGAATACATATTTTACCGTTATGCTGTTGTACTTGACCGTTCCCGATTTGTAATAGTAGGTTTGAAAAACTCTTCCATTCCAGACTGACCCATCATTTCAACTCTCATGTTAATTTTCAATGTAAGCGTTTTCACCAATGTCCATAAGTTTGAAGACTTAAGACATGCCTTAATTTCAGCCGCACGAGTTCCTCTAAGAACTACAGGTAAGGTCTGTCTAAAGTCTCCAGCAAGAAGTACCGTCACTCCACCCATCAAGCTCCTATTATTCTTAAGATCTTTGTAGTGTCCTGTCAAGTGCCTCTACACCTCCTTTGTGTGCCATAGTAATTTCATCCCACACAATCAATTTGCAAGTTCGCAAAACATGAGCCATGTCACTATGTTTGGAAATATTGCAAATTGGGGTTTCATAACGATTGAGGTCCAGAGGCTTCAAAGCCGAATGCGCTGTTTTCCCCCTTGTAAGTAAGGTAGCAGCAATTCCAGACGAAGCCACGGCTATTGCAATGTGTTTGTCTTTTCTAATTTTAGCCAATAGTAAGTTAATGAGAAAGGTTTTCCCAGTCCCTCCAGGAGCATCAAGAAAGAAAAGATGTCCACTGTCAGAGTTTATGCTGGTTATTAAGGTGTCATATACATGCCTTTAATCATTATTCAGAGTTAACCCGTGTTTTCTTACTAACTCAGATAATTCTACAACGTCATAAGAAACCTCTCTAATTAACTTACGATTGGCAAAATCAACAATTTGAATAGGAGCAGGCAGGCCGTATTGCTGTAGTGTGGTGGCCAGACATAGCAAAGACCGAGTCCTCCAACAACATCAAGGTCTTGTTGTACAAAACAGCAAATATCGGGGCTGCACTTCCTGCTGGACATTTCGCTGCTGAAGTCTCAATTTGACATCGTCTGACATTGCTTCCTTGTATTTTTCCCCAGAAATTAAGGCATCAGCAACCTGAAAAGAACACCAGCATTACTGCAAACAATCCACGAATTTTGTCAGAAGATTTTGAAAGTGGCAGCTTCTTCGAGAGTCCATGCACCAGTGGTTATCATCCTCCAGTAATCCCAGAGCTCTGCACGCTGATTGAAACGTGGGATGAACCACACCATCCACCTTTTTTAGATCATTGTAGGATTTAGGGCCTCGTTTCTCACGAAGTAAAAGATGAAGATGGTAGAACTCAGTATTCATAGGGTGAACAGTGTAAACTCGACCTAAAACATCATCCTCTTTTACTCCAGGGCATCCTTGGACACTTTTTCCCTGCTTTCTTTCTACAAATTTTGTTTGTTTTTTCCACACGTAATAAGAAGAAACTTCACTGTACAGTAGTGTCTGAGCAAAAGAATCTACTTTACATAGATCAAAGAACCCTAATAACGTAGTTTTTGGAGGGTTTTTAACTTGTCTTCAATATTGTTAGGGTTAAAGTAGACTCTTTGACCATTTTCAAGGTGAACCGAAAGATGCATTACTGGTGGATTACCTCTCATGGATTGGAAAGCCAATATTTGCATGCAGCCTCGGAACTACTGATGTACGGCGACCGGACTCGTACCGCGAAACCTCATCGAACTCATTCTGGAGACCAAACGATGCCTGATCACTGCCCTTGTTTACGTACTTGCAAATGTACTTGATAGACTTGATTGAGTTGCAAATTTCTACGTTGATGTGACCATCAAACGTTCGTAACAGGACAGGATTGTATGGCACGACCCACCTGTTGTCTACGTCTATATTTCTTATCTGTACACTAAAGCCTCCGTCACTTGGAGAGCGTCGTCGGTATTGTGGATACCCATCATCTGCAGTCTGAGTGTCCTTAGTGAATGGGCGAGGGTAACGTTTACTGCAAGAGCCGTTAACCATACAGGGAGAGTTTGGGTTCAAACCTCCACATGGTCCATGGATTCATGGTGGTTATAACAATTTCATGGAGCTTTGGATCAAGATCAGGGTCTGGTATTTCAGCGCTAATAACACTGTCAATTTGGTTAGGTGTATTTTATCGTTAAGCCACAGTAGAATGTGAACGTGAGGAAGTCCACGCTTCTGTAACTTTACAGTGTACATGAAGCACCTAACTTGCCCGAAAATACATCCTTTTTTAAATATATTAAATATATTCATAATTTGTTTTACTTTCAGGTGACACACCTTCGCGATAATGTCATGTCTGCAGTGAGGTGCCTGCCCATCAAGTAGTTGTTCCTGTATTTCGGGCCATTTAGGGTTTACATGTGAAGGTTATAAATAAATCGGGGCGACCGATATGGCGTACATAGGTCATGGCGTCTTGTGTCCTTCATGCATATAGCGAGGCCCCCCTGTAAAACTGGAAGGCAACACCACAACTTTCCCCAGCTCAGACGCCTGGCCGTCACGTTCGTTGATTGCATCCCGCAGATGCACATACTCATCCACTCGTAACTTACTCTGGTTGTGTCTTAGAAAATTCAACCTTTCCGTTTAAATTTTGGCAAACATGTCAGTCAAAAACTGTTTAAGAAGACTACGGTAACAGAAAATTAAATTTTCTTGGCCCTCTCTGTTCATGAGCATATACGAATAAAAGGAAGAGGCCGATACAGTTTTTCTTAAGACAGCTTTAGTGTTTTGATCGATCTGAGATATGTTGATGGAGTAACCATCCTCTCCATGGCAGAACATAAGTGGGTACTGCAGCGCATCATAAGAACGATGCGTCTCACTTATACGGGTCAAGATCGTGTGTCCTCTGCCACGAAGAATGATGTCTCGTTTCTCAAACGTTTGTCCTACAATCACCAAAGCGACTTCAGATGTTGTAGGTTTGTTGTATCGGCCTTTATGTGCACCTACGGGTTTTCTATCTGCATTTATAACTATGTGAAAATCGGTTCCCCCGGTGCATTCTCAATAGCAGTTTTGAGGTCCTTAATGTATGGATTTGTTTCATGGAGCATTTGTTGCAATTGGCCTACCAACATCGGCTTTACAGCTGGAGCATTATTACACCTAAGGTTACACTCTCTCTCTTCGTCAGCAACAAAGTAAATTTGTAAGAACGAAGGCTCACGCTCTGAAGATGGTAACAAACTTCCTATCAGGTGGTACACCTGTCCCTGAACTTTAAACGTTGGCATGAAGTTGCCTTCTTTTATCTCCTTTGCGCCGAAAGAAGTCATTTGAAAACAGTTGTTGTATTGCCTGATATTTGATAAAAAATGTTCCGAAGACTGAAAAGGGGCTCCGGAGGTGGCTGAAGGGAGGGTAGGTGAACTTTTCCATTGCCACAGCAGAGACCCGGTGACTCATATTTCCATTTCATGGCTCCACACCATTTACATGGAGTCATGGGGCCAACCTCAACTGCCTTACCTTTGTTATAATCGGTGTTGCAGTTGTATTGGAACTCTGACATCAATTTTTTAGACCACGGAAGCATATTTATACGATTTCTTTCTAAACTGTAATTTTGAACGGCAGCCTTGTTAATCTCAGGATTATGTTGGCTGTACTTTTTGGAAGCCTCACGGTGCACATCGGGATTTATTTTATTGTATTTTTTTACTGCCTCGCGGTTCACGGTAGGATTTTTTGACTATATCGTTTAGCTGCTTCCCTATGTGCTTTAGTGCGTTTAGTATTGGAAATACGTTTTCGCCGTTTTTTTTCCATGTTTTTGGTTGGTTTGAGAGGTTACTTCAGAACAATGATCTGACTCAACAGTGTCAGATGACAAACACTAAATAGAGACAACATTATCTGAAAGCTGGTCAACTTCGTGGACAATCCATTATAGAAGTGGGAACGGACTATTAGGTAAAGAAGTGACAGGAATGAGCACATCAAAGTGTCCTTTTATTAGTTCAACCAGTGAACCGCAACCTTCCGATTCCTTAACAGGCTCCCCAAAACTCTCGCCAAGTAATTTTCCTTCCCTAAACACCTGCAGCTCATAAGGGAATATTTCAGATGCGGCTTGAATTTCACATGTGGTGCCAAAAGTTGTAAATTGGCTCATTTCAGCCACATATTCCTCTTTGGTGCTGTATATATCCCCCAATGGCTTTAAAGTGTAAGGTTGGAATCTGCTCCAGTTATTAGCTACGTGGTTAACGACTCTTTTTCGTACCTCAAAACCCCGTGACTCAGTGCCATGAACTACATACGATAGAGAATAAAAAAAAAGTTGGCCATCAGGCCTGGTATGTATTATTCTGTGAGGGGTAGGGACTCCATTGACGTTTATTATTTCCATTGCAAATGTGTACTAATGTAACGCCAAAAGTAAAAATAAACAGCCTAGTAGTTACAACTGCAGTAACTAAACTCGTTAAATATGTTTTATAGAGCGATTGGTGTAACGGTAAACCAAAAATAAAACAGTTGGACGGATAACAGTAGGCTATGAGTATTGTAGGGCGATTTTTATAACGGTAAACCAAAAATAAAACAGTTGGAAGGATAACAGTAGGCTATGAGTATTGTAGGGCGATTTGTATAACGGTAAACCAAAAATAAAACAGTTGGAAGGATAACAGTAGGCTATGAGTATTGTAGGGCGATTTGTATAATGGTAAACCAAAAATAAAATAGTTGGATGGATAAGTAGGCTATGAGTAACAAAGGGCGATTAGGGTAACAGTAAACCAAAAATAAATCAATTGTAAGGATATCAGTAGTATTATTAACAAGTACAGACTGCAGAGGGAGTGATACTAAGTACGGACTGCAGAGTGAGTAGTACAATAAGCTGAGGTACGCTAACAGTAGGCTACGATTATGTGCAGACTACAACTACAGTATTAACAGCAGCAGTAGCTAAACCCGTAAGATTGCGCATGCGTCAACCAATATTAGTTCCGGCAATATCCGCTGTGGCGCTGTAAACTCTAATCGGGTAGCCGTCAGTAAGTGTGCTCAGAAATGGTTCTAAGTATTTTGTAAAACATCTCATAAACTAAATATATTGAAAAACATGTTAAATACAAAAGTTGTAGATTATTTAATTCCTCACTTACTATGTTGTCAAATTGAAAATCCAACCGTTATTTTTCAAGCAATGCGCTCTCGTGTAGCGCTTGCAACCTCGCGTTACTCACGTTTTGCAATATAACTCGTAAACTAAATGAGATAGAAAGAAATGTTAAATACAAAAGTTGTAGATTATTTCATTCCACACTAACGATTTTTGTCAGATTGAATATCCACCCATTAGTTTTCATGCAATAATCCAAATTGTGCAAGGGATACGCACAGCTTTTTGTCAAATTTCCACCCCCCCCAAACCACCCTAAATATTCTATTTTTGAAAAATCCTTTCTTAGTACGCGTCTAGGGCACATGAAGAACATTTGTACCAATTTTTATGGTTCTAGGTCTTGTGGCTTTTTAGAAACCGTGATCAGTGAGTAAGTGGGTTTTGGCTTTTATATGTATAGATATAATAAATATTAAAAATTTTGATTAAAATGTTAAAAAACTTAACTACAATTCATTTTTCAATTAAAATGATTTACATATTTTTCTACGTTTAAAAACTGTGTTGGTAATGTGTTTTTAATGAAGTCCTGATATATTATCCTGAAAAGTATCAGAGTCAGCTGTTTAATTCTTGTCTTTCTCAGCAGGTGTAATCCACCATACCTTTTCTCTTGTGTCTTAATAATTTAAGGAAGTTCTTGCACTACACTTTCAAATAGGTAATACAATAATGTAATTTAAATTAATAAATAGTTATAAAAGAGGTGTAATTAGTGAGGTATATTTGTGAATCGTTATATAACTTCAAATACATGTTAATGTTTACATGGTATGATTATTAAATTCTAATAAGCAGGCTAAATATTTCCAACAAACAAATATTTAATTAGATAATTAATTGGTTAAATATATCTGTCCAACTTAGAAAAAAGGGTAACAGAAAATATTATCATTTATTGTTTGAAGCAAAGTAAACGTTTTTATATTAAAACATTATTGTGAAATGTTTTATTACAAAAACGGTACGGAAATAAATCTTAAAAACGTTAACTAAGGTAGATTAGAAAGATAATTTTAGCACAGTACCAATGTGAAATATTAAAGTATGTTTTAGCAGTTATCTAAACAGGGTGTTTGGGAAATATTTAGGCAAACCTCGCATTTGGTCCTGGACACGAAAAAAGTTAAAATTATATATAACAGTTGGATCTAACTCGCTTCGTTAACTATCTTTCCGCATAGTTCTGATTTTATAAAAAAAACTACTATCTCAGGAACCATAAACACAACAAATTACAAATGTAGTACTTAGTAGGGCTGATATCACCTAAACATACAATGATTTTCGATATTATTTGATCGATTATTTGGAAATAGTTTGTTTGGAAAATTTTAAATTTACAAAGGAAAAAATAATTAATAAAAAAAATGTATTGTGAATTACGTTTAAAATAGTCATTTATCTACATACAAACCTCTGAATAATCAGAATATCCTGGATTAATAGCATTTTATTCCTCCTACTTGACACAACTATAATTTGAAAAACTTAAATATATAACGCATGCTGTTTACGACTTTGTACAGAATACATCTCAGGTTGTTTGTTCTTTGACATGATCGAATTCCTGAATAAAATATCTTAAAGTAAATTTTACAGTTTAAATCAAATTAAATACTTTAATAGGGGTGATAAGAGTAATGCAGGGCTTCACTTTAATAACGCTAGATCTACCTTTATTACTCATTACCTGGTTTCTCGGGGGTATATATTCATTAGAATAGTTATAATTTTTTTTTAAATTTAGTGTGCTTTGAAAAAAATGTATCTCTTAGTACAGTCACAGAAAATATATTACGTATTGCTGAAGTAAAAACGTGTATACAAGCTATTAAATTTCCTTGCAAGTAACAATATACATAGGTATGTGCGATATTTTTTTTTTTTACAATATTTTTAATAAAATGTCATTTGTATAATTTACTTTCATTTTTTAAAATATTATTTAGGAATTGAATAAGATACAATATAATATATTTTAAATACTTTTTTTAAAACAATTAATATTTGCTTCTTAATGGATAAAACCGTAATCAGTCAGCATTGAGTATTTGCTAATACTTTTACTATCAAAAGAGCAAATATTTAATAAATAAAAAAAATTAATACAATTTAATAAAAAGCAAAAATTCACTAATCTGAATAATAAACCCTTAAGAAGTAACAAAATAAAACCTATTTTACATATTTATTTTACAACACGTTACATATTACAATTTAAAGTTAACATTGTATAAACACAAACAGTATGATATCAGTGTCAATTGCAACCCGGCCCGTATTGTTCGAGATTGTCATTTGTAATACATTGTCTCGGAACGCACTCTAGTGGAATGTTTGTTAATGCAGCTATTGTTTTAGTTACAGGCGTGTAGGCTGTATGGTAACTGATGTAAACGGCTTTCAAAACCAAACAACTAGTATACATATAACGTTATAAATCTAGTATTAAATTTAGTGATATCGTAGCAAAAAATATTTTAATAAATTAAATAATCATGCACTTTGTTCTATGGAATAATGTAATTCATTAAGCTATTTATGAAATAGCAATTCCCCTACAAGATTTGATAGTATCAAATATACATAATATATTGACCATTTATTTCGGTTAATTATAAATCTTTCCCCAAATAAATGCCTTTTTTTAAATAAAATAAGAAAAATTATGATATACTTAATATGTAAAAGTGATTAATAATATGTAAAAAAATATTATCTTGTATTTACAATAGATACCATTGACCCCAAAACTAAACTTTTTTCGTATTTTCATAAAATGCAGTTTTTTTCACTTGCTAAAATTTAGAAATTCCTTCTTATGAAACATCGTTGACTTCCAAAATGTTACTGAAATATATAAGTAGTTACATATAGCTATTACAATTATTGTTTGTGTCCCAAAGTTTGAAAAAGCTTATTTGGTTTCTATTGTAGTTTGTAAGTCACCTTCAAGCCTTTAGTGTCCATGTTAAAGTAAGATAGGACTTATAAGCTCTAAGTTCACTTAGTAAAACAAGACATCCTCTAGCTTTAACCTTTGACATTTAATAATATATTTTTGTAGTTTGATTAATAATATGATTATTAATGTTTTTACTTTACATTGTACTCTAAATATATTTTTAAAATAAAATATATAACTTAAGCTATGCCATTACGTAATTAGTAAATAGGGACGAATCATCATAAACCACTGAAGGTACACCAAAATGATTTTTATATGCATAGGAGTAGTACCTGTGTAAATCATGTCACAATCAAACGGTTATTACTTTTCCTAAATGTAAATCTTGATTTTATTCTTGTCGATTCAATACATTTTTGAAATTTTGTATGAAATTTTAGCTCTTAATGAATAATACAAATATATGTTTGTGTTAAAATTTTGAAAATAAACAATTATTTACAAAGAAATATTTTAGATTTATGTTGCCTAGGGTTGATTTAAAAGCATTAATAAAACACATATTTTACTAGTAATAATATAGAAAGTGAAGTGAAACAGTTCTGCTTACCTTGTTATAAGATACTTTTTATATATTTCGTTCCTTAAATACTGTATAGAGAAATTTTTAAAAGCACCAATACTAAATCACCTACTAACCTTAAAGTTATTTAAAATATAACAATTTTGTTACGGGGCTTGAAGTAAGCATATTAATAATCGTTCAGAATAACCAAGAATCACTTCTAGACTTTTTTCTAAACCTTTTTAAGGAGAGACCGATATCTCTTAAAGTTTTTTTCTCCCAATTCCCACAGTCTACTGTTTTGTACGCGGTAGTTATTAAATAGAATAAGGGAGATAACCAGTATAGTAGAACAGGACGAATTTTACTGATAAAAACTAACAGTTAACGTCAGGAGGTAGGTTGTAGGTTTGAACCTTGGACCTCCAGCTTTAAAATTTGATTGATTAGCTTAAACAAATAGTATGTTACGATACGGTTTGACTAAAATTGTTAAATATAATGAATATATTTTTTAAGTATCAAGGTGAAGGTAGGTAACAATTACTTTGATATTTATAACAAAAATAAATTATTCTATGTATCTCTTTATTATTAGTTAAAGTTTATTTGCATTAAGCGCATTTATAAATGCAACGCACTGTGTTTACAACTCAAAATATCTAGCATAAGTATAAGGTTGAAATTTTTAATGTATATTAATCATATCAAGGTTTAAGACATTTATTTTTGATAATTTATACGTATATGATCTGTTCAATATCAATATAGTGCATGCTAATAAAATGTATTGTCCTCAAAAGACATTTTTTATATTACAATTAATTTTTATAATTACTAGATATATGTATATTAAGAAAATGTTTGTTATATTAAACAATTACAATAATGTTACTGTAAGTCGTAATGATGGCATTTATATTTTATTTTTACATTATATGTACCTAAGTATTATTTTAGGATAATATATATTTATTAGTAATATTTAGCCCTAGCAGGACCAAGGAAAGGGGCTCGTAGGCGTCCCATGACAACACCTATTTATACTTGTGCTGTGATACTGTTGTTTTTTAAAGGGGAAAATACATTTAAATACACACTATTTAGCAATAAAACCATTTACTCATGAAATAAAAAAATACACACATCATTACAGGTAAGAAATAGAAAACACTTAATCTAGTTCGGATTCGTATGTTTCTACCATGCACTTGCTTCATACAACTAATTTTAGGGCTGTGAGCACTATATATATTTTTCTGATATTGGGAACAGATTGTTTTAGATTTTCATAAATGAATATACTTCATTTTCTTGGAGGTTGCTTCTCTGAAACACACGTAATACATTCTGCGTTTTCCCTCCAAATGGTCTTGCAGCAGCGTCTCGGTGTACATGTTACCACCCTATTAGTGTTTCCATTTCACTGATACATGTTTTACAGAGACCAGTAGTAGAGGGGAAACGGGGGTCTCACGACGCCCCATGATGAGTTTTCGCCAAATGATGATTCGGCTAGGTCAGTTTTTTTTAATGAGGTTCTAATGACCTTAACGAGTTTTTAATGAGGTTCTAATGACCTTAATGAGGTTCTAATGACCTTAACGAGTTTTTAATGAGGTTCTAATTGACCTTAACGAGTTTTTAATGAGGTTCTAATTGACCTTAACGAGTATTTAATTGACGCTAATGGGATTGGGTGGGGTAAGGTCACGTGACCGGATCCAAGATGGCGGTCCCGGATCAAGATGGCTGCCCCATTTTCCCCCCCAAAATGTCCCTCAAATTCCCCCAAATTTTCCCCCAAATTCCCTTTTGTATAATAAAAAACCTATTAGCCTTTTTTTATAAATATTTTAAATGCATTTTTTTTCCCCTTTTACTCTATAGTAAATCTATACTCTGATTTGGGCCATTTTTTGTGACCCTCATCCAAAATGGCGGCGCCCCTGTTTCCCCCCAAATTTTTTAACCCCCAGTTCCCAAAACCCCACATTTTCCCTTTCCCAAAAACCCTTGTTTTTACTATTTAAAATTTAAAACCAAAACCTAAAATTTTTCCACTCATACTAAATAAAATACACTCTTAACCAAAATTTTTACCTTTTTATACTTATAAAATGCACTCTTAAACCTAGCTATATTTTAAAAAAATTAAACTTTTTTTTTTTTCCAAGAAAAAGCGGCCCGGGAAAAAGTGCTAACCCCCCCCTCCCCCCCCAATTTCCCCTCAAAATTTCCCCGTTTACTATATAAAAAGTATTTTTAAACCCAAAAGCACTCAAATTTTCCGTCGGGGTTGGGCTAACCCCGGGTTTTAAAACAACGTGGGTTTTAAAAAAAACCCGGGTTAACCAAAAAACGTGGGTTAACCCTTTTGGGTTTAAAACAACGGTTTGGGGTTAAAAAAACCCCGGGGTTTTAAAACAACGTGGGTTATTAAAGCCCGGGGTTTAAAACAACGTGGGTTTTAAAAAAACCCCGGGGGTTTTATGAGGGGGCCTTGACCCCAAATTTCCCCCACCACCCCGGGGTATAGGGGGAAAGGCCCCCTCTGGCAAAGGGCCGTTTTTTAATTTTTAGGGGTATCCCCAAAAAAGGCATAATCCCACTTACTTTAATTAACTTTGCCCCCAAACCATCCAAGCTACGGTGGAAAAGCCACTCCATAAAAAAAATTGCTACCCTCCCATATTATTTTTGTGTTTTTTTTTTTAAATTTATTTTTTTTTGTTTGATCCCATATAAGTCTTTGCCGCCCCTTTACTTGGAGAAAACCTTTTTTAAAGTGACGCACAAAAATTACAAAGGGCTTTTAATTTTTTTTTTTTTTTTTATTTTTCCTGTTTCTAAAAATATCCCCTTTTCCTTTACACCCTGGACTTTTAAAAGAGTTTTAAACCCGCCATAGAGTGAAAACACATCCAAATACAACGGTTACCGTACGAGGGCCCCTTGCATACAAAATAATTTTGCGACCAAAGGGCTTAAAGGGGATTAGTCCCCCCCCAAGCTGCGGACCCCCCTCAGGGTTTGCGGTTTTTTGGCTGCCTTTGAGAACAGCGGGGGGGGATTTTTTTATTTAATTTAGGCCCCCTCCCCCCCCGGGGGCGTTTCGGGTTTTTGCACTTAACCCCAACCCAACCCCAACCCCCGGGGTTTCGGACCGTTAAAAACCCAAACCCCCGAGGCCCACACCCCAAGGAAAATAAGATTACAAGTTTTAAAACTTAAGTCCTAAAAGCTTCTTTCAAAAAATTGGAAAATTAATATATCTTTAAAAAACCCCCGCCCTTTTAAATTCTTTTATAAAAGAAAAAATTCCCCAAATGTCTGGTCAGTGTTTCCCCCCCCTTTTTTTGGGCAAAACAACAAAAGAAAACCTGCTACTAAAAAGGGTTAGGATTCCCACCGATAATTAACCTTTTAAAATTTTTAAAACATCCTTGTTAAATTTGTCTTTCCCTTCCCTTTATCCTTTCATTTCCCCCGTCTGAACTACTTTTCAAAGTAATCTTGCTTTATTTGAAATCGTCCCCCCACCCTTTTCTGCATCAAGGGGTTGTTTTCAATCTCATTTTCCAAAGGATACCCCCACCAATTTTTCCATTTCATTTTTATCGTCTGAAATTTCATCAAAGTAATCTTGCCCTTTGAACTATAGTCTCCCCCAACCCAAAACTGCAAACAAAATGAATTGTTTTTAATCTCATCCACGTGATACCTACCTAATTTTAAAAGGTAAACCCATCTGGATTTTTTTAACGTTTCCTAGGGTGAAAAGTACTGGTTTTATTGGATTATTTACTACATTGTACTACTTTCCCCCCCCTTTTTGGTGTTTAAAACCGTTAATTTTTAAAAGGGTTTTAAAAATGTTTTTATATTTAAGACCCCCGCTTTTCCCTTTTTCCATTCCATTAAATTTGGAAAAATTTTTTTTTTTTTTGTTTCAGCAAAATTTTCCCCTTTCGAAAACCAAATCTCCAACTCTATAGTTTTAATTGTATTTTTATGGGTTTTCCCCATAAAAATAAAATCGAAAAGGGTCCCTTTACCCAGGATATACCTTTCCCTCAAAACAAATGGGTTATTTCCTTTAAATTTAAAATGACTTTTTACCCCTTTTAAAAATTTTTCCCCTTCCTTTAAACGAAAGTGAAAACCCATAAAAAAAGGTAAACTGCATTTTCCAAAATTTTTTTTACTAAACGGAAAACCCTGACAAAAGATCAACCCAAACCCACTATGGGCCTCGTTACCTTTAATTGAGGACACTTTTAAAGCATGAGCTTTAAAGGGTTTAAATGGAACGAAGGCCCGAAACCAAAATCTTGTTTTAAATTTTAAATTTATGGGTTTTAAAAATAAAAAAGAATTTTAAAAAAAACAAAAACCAAATTTTTAAAACCGGGGTTGGGGTAACTCGGGTTTAAAAAAAAAGT
The DNA here is from genome assembly GCA_035578905.1 of Stictocephala bisonia. NCBI lineage: Eukaryota > Metazoa > Arthropoda > Insecta > Hemiptera > Membracidae > Stictocephala > Stictocephala bisonia. The sequence goes on along the minus strand of JAQJVL010002645.1, from coordinate 52,009 downwards.
GGGGTTTAAAAAAAACCCGGGTTTTAAAACAACGGGTTTTTTTTAAAAACCCCGGGTTAACCAAAAAAAACGTGGGGTTTTTAAAAAAGCCTGGGGGTTTAAAAAAAAAATGGGTTAATAAAAACCCGGGTTAAAAAACAACGGGTTAATAAAACCCCGGGGTTAAAAAACAACGTGGGTTAAAAAAACCCGGGGTTTAAAACCAAAAATGGGTTAATAACCCGGGGTTTTCAGGTCAGGTTGGGGAAAAGCTTCTGGCTGGAGGACACTCACTTTCGACCCCCCCGATTTGGGCGAGAGCCCACCGCCGGGGGCAAAAATTAAAAAAAAATTGTTTCGGAATTGGGGGGCCCCCCGCCGGAACCAAAAAAAATTTTAAATGTTTCGGAGGGGTGGGGAAGGGCCACCTGCGGAAAAAGCGTTATTATATTTCGGAGAATACCTTCGGGGTTTCCCGGGGACGTCGGGGAAACCCTTTGTACGCTTTTCACCCGCGGCTACTGGCGGCGCGCCCCCCTAAAGCTACGCCCCGATTGGTTGCCCCCCCTCAACTTAAAACTTTCTCACTTCCCGCCGCGCTCGGGGCCCATCAGAAAACCCCTTTACTTTGCTCCCCCCTCGATAAACCCGTAAAACTTTTTTCCCTTTAAAAAAAATTTTTGGGTCCGTTTTTCCCCGAAAGGTTTTTTTTCGGAAGTGATATACCCCAAAAAATTTTGTCCCGGTTTTCAAATAATTATCCTTACGTTTTTAATTTATAAAGTTTGAATTTCCCTTTTCTTTTGAGTTTTTAAAAAGATTTAAAAAAAATATTAAAATCATTTAATTTTTTTTTCCCTAATTTTCCCAAAAATGGAATCCTACGCCATAAAACCGAATTTGTGACCATTTCCCCCCCGGTTTGAACTAAGGAACTGGGCCTCCCTTTCCCTTCTGACCGTACATAAAAATAAAAAATTTTGTCCCAAAAAAAAATAACCCCCCTAAACAGGTCGGGGGAGTTAAATGGTAAAATTGCGGTACAAATTAAATTTTCCAAAATTGTTAACAAAGAAGAAAACACAAAAAACACCAATTTTTTCAAAGGGGAAAACTCGTCCCTTTTTTTATTTTCCGAAATTTTTAGATGTACAATACTTGAAGCTACAACAAAATTTTAGAAAGCATGGCTAAATGGATAAGTCAAGGTAGGGGTGGGTAATAAAAATGTTTTTTCGACTCGATTTGTTTAAAATTGGGAAAAAATTTTAACCTCTCTACGCCCCCTTTTTTTAAACCCCAAAACCCCAAAAAAAATCTCAAACACTAATGGCCCCAAAAATTATAAATGTTTAAAAAAAGGGCGGGCATAAAATGTTTCCTCTCCCCGGGTTCTTGCCCCCAAATTTAAACCCTGACCGAAATAGAGAGTAAAATTATTAAAAAATCCCCTTTGGGAAAATAAAAAAAAAACAAGTCCGGGGTTACATCCTCTCAAAATCAGCTATGTTCTACTGTGGGTACTGCCAAAACAGAATTTTTGGGCTAAAGGGCTTACTTAAAATAACCCCTTAACCCTTGTGTTTACCACACGGTGCCCAAAACCAGTGAAACGGTTTCATTTCAGTCCCCTTTAAATTTTTTAAAGAAATTTTTGGGCTCACTTCAATTCCTTAAAAGCTTCTTTTTGGGCACACTCGTATTTCCCAAAAGTTTTTGACGGAGCATCAAAAATTTAAAAAAATTTAAAAGGGAGTGTATGGGCCCAACACGACCCAAAAAACAAAGCAAAGGTTTTCCTTTTCCCAAAACGTACTGACGGGCGAATCAAAAATTTTAAAAGATACTGAACTGCCCCCCCCCAAGGAGGGTTCCCACAACGACTGACCAAAAAACATATTTACTTTGAAGGGGTACTTAAAAACCACAACTGTGTGGGGCAACCTTTGGTAAGACCAAATTTGAAACCCGGACCCCCGACCTTACCTACTTCAGACGTACTTTTTTACTGGCCGAGTTTTTTTAAAAATTTTGAACCACAAATATGACTTCTACGGGGGTTTTACCCCCGTAAAAGAAACCCCACTTCCCGCCCCCCGGGCTGGCATGGAATTTCCCCTGTTAAAAAAAGGCAGACGTACAAACTTGAAAAAACTCACGACATAGACCAAAAACCTCTTTTTGGTCTGGATCCGGGGGGTGTCTCCCCTGATACCCAACCGGTTTCGGCCCCGGGGCCCAAAAAACCCTTACTTTTTCCCCAACCCTTTGAAAGAAAAAAAACCCCTCAACTACCCCACTTTAAAATTTGACTGTAAAAAAAAGTACGAAACCCGTATTCTGATAGACTTTCCCCGAGGGGGTTTTTTTTAAATGGAAAAGAACCCCCAAAACATTGCTTTACAAAAAATACCCCCACGACCTGACAATTTGGGTAAATTTTTAAAAAGTCGAAACCCCTAACCCCGAACCCTTTACAACTTACATTTTTTTGACTTTCCATGGGGGCCCCCAACAAAAGAAAATGTACGACGAAATTTTTTTTTTGTACTAGAGAAATTAGAATTTTTTTTTGGGGGGTTTAAAAGTTGATTTTATTTAACAAAGTCCAAAAGTAAAGGGAAAGCATGTCGCCGTCACAAAATTTTGTCATTAAAATTTTTAAAATTTACAACTCCCTTTTCAAAGGAAAGAGCAAAACTTTTAGGTGTTTTATGTTGTTTGAACTACAAAAATTTCCCCAGGAGTCCAGCCATTTAAAATTTTTCCCGTTGAAAAACCCCAGCCGGCACCTCAAAAAAACAAATGTAAAAACCCCCCCCCCCCTCCAAAAACCCCCCCAAAAGGAAAAGCAGACGAGCCAGCCCCCCTTTTCCCCTTCCAAGGTTTTTTTTGCTTTGAGGGGGCGACCCCCAAAAATTTAACCGCCCCTTCCATTTATTTATACCGTCCCGGGGAAGGGGCGAGAAAAAAGGGGAGGGGGGGGAAAGGGGGGGCGTCCCCCCCCCCCGGAAACCGCCCCCTTTTCGATCTTTTTCGATACCCGGGGCTGCTTTCCCCCCCAAACAGATGTCTACTGCTACCTTTCCGTAAATTTTAAGCCGAAACGATGGTTGAGCGGGGCCGGTTTCAAGATTTGGGAATGTGGGTTTGACTGTTGGGGGTCACCTCAAAGCGAGCAACCTTTTGGGAAATGGAGGGGGGCTTGGGTCGTCCTTTCTTTCCCCTTGAGGGAAACGGGGGTACACTTCCCTTTAGGTGCCCCGGGTGCGGGGTTTTTCCAAGGTTAATTACTCGAGCTGGGGCTCCTGGGGGGAAATTTTAGATTTAAATACATACCAACACCTAAAAAGTCTTGCTCAACCTGCCCAAGGGGTTGTAAATTTAAAAAATTTGAACAAAGTAGGTGCGGACCGGGGCATGCCCTTTTTTACTAAAAGGACTTGCTTCATGAAATAATAAAAAACCCGCCAAACCGAAAAACTACAAATACTTAAAGTGACAAAACAAAAAAAATCTTTCACAAATTTTTGTTCGGGGGGCCATGGAAAGTCAGAAAGTAATTTGTTTTAAATTTGGTTTGGGAAATGGGAGTGACTTCTAAAATAATCCAAAGTCAAAAGTCCCTCGGGTTAAATTTTGTAAAGTCAATTTTTTGAGGGTATTTCCTTTAAAACCAACTCTGGGATCTATCAGACCCCTGGTTTTGAAAAAATTATTTAAATCAAGAAAAAAATAAAGGGAAATTTATTTGGGGTTTTGTCTTGTTTAAAGTTGGGTAAGTAAGGGTTTGTTGGCCTGGGCGTTACTGGTTGGGTATCATGGAGACACCGCCCCGGATCCCAGACTCGACAAAGAGGTGTTGGTCTATGTCAGTGAGTAGTTCAAGATGTACGTCTGTCATTTTTAACATGGAATTCCATGCCAGTCCGGGGGCAGAGTAGTCGTTACAGGGGTCAATCCCGTAGTAAGTCATACTAGTGGTTCTAAAATTTTCAAACCACGTCTGCCAGTAATAGTACGTCTGTAAGTAGGTACAGGTCGTGGTACTGTTTCAAAGTGGTCATACCAAAGGTTTGACCACACAGTCTGTGCGTGTAAGTAGTCTTCGTAAGTGATATGTGTTTTGGTCAGGTCGTTGTAGAACGCCTCCTTGGGAGGCAGTTCAGTATCGTTAAATTTTGATTCGTCTGTCATGTACGTATAGGGAAAGGACACCTTTGCGTAGATGTAAGTCCAGTGTTGGTCATACACTGCCCTAAAATTTTTAATTTTGATGCTCCGTCAGAAACTAAGTTGGATTACGAGTGTGTCCAAAGAAGCGTTTTAAGGAATTGAAAAGTGAGTCCAAAAATCGTAAAAGATTCAAGGGTGACTGAAATGTACGCTCACTGGTTTGTGCACCGTGTGGTGAACACGAAGGTAAAGTGGTTAGTAAGTAAGTCTTTAGTCCAAATCTGTGTAGGCAGTAGTCACAGTAGAAACATAGCTGATTTTGAGAGGATAGCTAATCCCGGACATGTTTATATTATGTCTCCAAGGATTTATAATAAACTTACTCGTCTATTTCGGTCAGGGAACAATTGGGCAAGTACAGAGTATAGGAAACATTTATTGTCGTCATTTTTAACATTTATAATTCCATGCATAGAGTTTGAGATTTTTTTTCGGGGGTGGGTATGAAAGAAGAGGCGTAGAGAGGTTGAAATTTTACAATAAAACAAATCGAGTCGTAAAACATTTTCTATTACCCACCCACTACCTTGACTTATCCACTTAGCCATGCTTTCTAAAATTTTGTCTGTAGCTTCAGAGTATTGTACATCTAGAGAATCGGAAGGTAACAAAGGGACGAGTTTTGCCGTGAAAGAATGGTGTTGTTGTGATTTCTTCGTTGTTAACAATTTGGGAAAATTTAATTTGTACCGCAAAGGTACCATTTAACTCCCCCGAGCCTGTTTAGGTGGTTATTTATTTCGGACATAATTTTTATTTTTATGTACGGTCAGAACGGTAAGGAGGTCAGTTCCTGTAGTGTCGAACCGACGGGAAATGGTCACAATATTGCGGTTTATGGCGTACGGATTCCATCTGTGATAATATTGAAACAAAATTAAATGATATTAATAGTAATTCAAATCGAATTAAAAGCTCAAAAGCAAGGGTATTCAAACTTTAGTCAATCAAACGTAAGGACTAATTATACTGTATACGGGACTTACTCTTGGTATATCACTTTCGAAATACCGTACAGAGAACGGCATCCAAAATATAATAAAGAGTTAAAGTATTACTGATATCGAGTGGGAGCAAAGTGAAGGTACGTCTGATCGGCGCGAGCGCAAGAGCAGAAGTGAGAAAGATTACGTGTGAGGGAGGCAACCAATCAGAGCGTAGCATTTAGGTGCGCGCCAGACCAGTAGCCGACAGGTGAAGAGCGTACGAAGGTAGCCGACAGTCGCCGGAAACCCCCGAAGGTATTCTCCGAAACAATCAATAACGCTTGGATCCGGCAGGTGGCTTCCCCACTCTCCGAAACAATCCATAACGTTTGGATCCGGCAGGTGGCTTCCCCACTCTCCGAAACAATCAATAACGTTTGGATCCGGCAGGTGGCCGCTCTCGACCAATCAGAGGTCAGAAAAGTGAGTGTCGCTCCAGCCAGAAGAACATTTCCCACCAGACCTGTAAACCCGGGTGTTATTAACCCACGTTGTGTTAACCCGGGTTTTATTAACCCACGTTGTGTTAACCCGGGTTTTATTAACCCACGTTGTGTTAACCCGGGTTTTATTAACCCACGTTGATTTAACCCAGGCTTTATTAACCCACGTTGTGTTAACCCGGGTTTTATTAACCCACGTTGATTTAACCCGGGTTTTATTAACCCACGTTGATTTAACCCGAGTTAGCCCAACCCAGGCTATAAATAGAGTTGTTTTCTAAATTCTTTATTATTATTAAACATGAATTCGAATGAACAAGATCTTGTATCAGCTTCGGCTTCCACTGAACCTGAGAAAGCTCAAGCTTTAAAAGTGTCCTCAATTCAAGGTAACGATGCACATAGTGAGGTTGGGAGTGATCTAATGTCATGGTTACAGTTTAGTATAAAAAACTTGAATAATGCAGCTGACCATACTTATGGGATCACTTTCGATAAAGGAAGTGAACAATTTAAAATGGGTACACAGTCAGTTAAATTTGAAGGAAATAACATCTTGATTGACGGTAAGGTATATCCTGGGTCATCTGATCTATTCGAGTTAGTTTTTATGAGGAAACCCATAAAAACATCAATTAAAGACTATAGAGATGGAGATTTGGATTCGTACAGGAAAATGTTGCTGCAAACAAAATCCTATATAAATCCTAATAATGGAATGGTGAAAGGAAGCAGGGGTCTTAAATATAAAAACATTATTAAACCTTTAATTAACGGTTTAACACCAATAAGTGAGGAAAGTAGTACAATGTATGTAAATAATCCAATAGACAGTACTTTTCATCCTAGGAAACGTTCAAAAACTCCAGATAGGTTACCTGTAAAATTAGGTAGGTATCACGTGGATGAGATTGAAAACAATTCACTTGATGCAGATAAGGGTGGGGAGACGTATAGTTCAAATGAGCAAGATTACTTTGATAGTAGTTCAGACGATGAAAATGAAATGGAAAAATTAGGTAGGTATCACGTGGATGAGATTGAAAACAATTCACTTGATGCAGATAAGGGTGGGGAGACGTATAGTTCAAATGAGCAAGATTACTTTGATAGTAGTTCAGACGATGGAAATGAAATGGATGAAGTAAGGAGACAAGTATACAAGGATGTTTTAAAATTTTCAAAGGTTAATTACTCGAGCTGGGACGATCCTAATCAATTAGTAGACAGGTTGCGTTTGTTGATTGCCTCAAAAAAGGCGGGAAACACTGACCATGACAGTGAGATTATTACAATATTAGAAGAACTTAAAGGAGCACGGATTATTAAAGACTATAATAACTTCCAATTGTAGAAAGAAGCATTTAGAGACTTAAGTTTTAAAACTTGTAATCTGTAGTTCCATGGTGTGTGGGCTCTGGGGTGGTCTAACGGTCCGTAACCCAGTGTGTATGTGTGTGTGTAAGTGCAATAACCGTAACGTCAAGGTGAGGGCGGCCCAAATTCAATAAAAAAATCGCCCGACTGTTCTCTAAGGCAGCCGTAAAACGCATAAGTCCTGAGGCGGTCCTGCAGCTTGGGGCTGGACTAATCCCCGTAAGACCTTGAGTCGCAGATGCATCTAGTATGCAATGGGCCCTCGTACGGTACGTGTATCTGGATGTGTGTAACACTCTATGGCTGGCTTAAACTCTGTAAGTCCAGGGTGTGAGTAAGGGATATTTTTAGTAACAAGAAAAATAAAAAAAAATAAAAAATAAAAGCCCTTTGTAAGTTTGTGCGTCACATTGAAAGGCTTCTCCAAGTAAAGTGGCGGCTAGACTTATATGGGATCCAAAAAAAAAAACAAAAATAAAAAAAAACACAAAAATAATACTGGGAGGTAGCAATTTTGTTATGGAGTGGCTATCACCGTAGCTTGCGATGGTTGGGGCAAGTTACATTAAAGTAAGTGGGATTATGCCTACTGGGGACACCCACTATAATAAAAAACGCGCCTTTGCACAGAGTGCAATAACCCTATACCCCTTGGGTGGAGTGGAAACTTGGGTCAAGGTCCCATAAAACCCGGGTTTTATTAACCCACGTTGATTTAACCCGGGCTTTAATAACCCACGTTGTGTTAACCCGGGTTTTATTAACCCACGTTGATTTAACCAGAGTTAACCCACGTTGTGTTAACCCGGGTTTTATTAACCCACGTTGTGTTAACCCGGGTTAGCCCAACCCAGACTGTAAATAGAGTGCATTTTGGCTAAGAGTACATTTTATATAGTATAACGAGGGAATTTGAGGGAAATTTGGGAGGGGAGGGTGGTAGCACTGTTTCCGGCCGCTGTCTTGGACAAAAAAAAAAGTTTATTTTATATAGTATAGCTAGGCTAAGAGTGCATTTTATATAGTATAACATGGTAAAAGTTAGGTTAAGAGTGTATTTTATATAGTATGACGTGGTAAATGTTAGGTTAAGAGTGTATTTTATATAGTATAACAAGGGAATTTGGAGGGAAATGTGAGGTTAGGAGAACTGAGGTTAGAAAATTTGGCGGGAAACATGGGCGCCGCCATCTTGGATGACGTCACAAAAAATGGACCAATCAGAGTATAGATTTACTATAGAGTATAAGAGAAAATAATGCATTTTATATAGTATAACAAGGCTAATAGTGTATTTTATATAGTACAAAAAGGGAATTTGAGGGAAATTTGGGAATTTGAGGGACATTTTGGGAGGGAATGGGGGCAGCCATCTTGGATCCGGGACCGCCATCTTGGATCCGGTCACGTGACCTTACCCCACCCAATCCCATTAGCGTCAATTAAATACTCGTTAAGGTCAATTAGAACCTCATTAAAAACTCGTTAAGGTCAATTAGAACCTCATTAAAAACTCGTTAAGGTCATTAGAACCTCATTAAGGTCATTAGAACCTCATTAAAAACTCGTTAAGGTCATTAGAACCTCATTAAAAAAAACTGACCTAGCCGAATCATCATTTGGCGAAAACTCATCATGGGGCGTCGTGAAACCCCCGTTTCCCCTCTACTACCAGTGATGCAATTGGCACGCTAATTTGCTTGTGGCGTGATCAGTTCCAGTGAAAACTGGCGAAGAAACAATACTATGCGGTTCGTACCCTTGTTTTCTCTCTAGAAAGTTTACAACGTACAAAGTGTACGTAACTTAACAGCTCATAAGATGTAATGTTATAATGTATAAAACCACTCAAAAAACATATTTAAACAACAAAATTCGAAAAAGAAAAAAAAGTCTAACAAGACTGACATTAAGTAGGTCACACAAAGGACCAAAGTGAGAGCCTGTCAAGGCCCCATGACTTTTTATTGATATATATGAAATAACTTTGGATATATATTTTACATTTGAAACAGCTGTACAACTACAAAATGACAATATAAATTTTTTTTTTAATTTTCCAACCACCTTTAAGTAAAAATAATTACAAAAAACTAAAGTGGTGGCCCTTACAGGCCCCCTGGGTCCTACTAGGGTTAGTTGTTAAATATAAGCTTACGTGTTAAATATAAGATATGTTCTCATAAGCATAAGTTTTAAGCTTATGTTTTTTTTTTAATTAAGGTCTTTACTAAAAAAATAACTAAAACATAAGATATATTTATTTAATTTTTTGTAACCTTAAAAACTAATTGTTACATTCTTGATACATTCTTTGTGCATGAACACTCATTACAGTAACAGAAAACCATGTTTAAAAGGAATCGAAAGACATTCAGTTATAATAATTAAATACAATTCAAGCAAATAAACTGAAAAGACTCTTTCAATATTATATTATTAATAGTAAAAAAAATAGTTTACTATTTCTTTGCGAGTATAGTAGTTTTATTAGGGAATATGAAACCTTAAGGATGTTTTTGTTTTAATAAACAGTATCTATATTTTAAATTTGATTTATTTTTTTAATCTTTTCAATAGCATTTTAATTTATATGTTATATTCTACTAATTTATCTTAATATATGTTAAATTTATTTGGAAATGATTGTCGTTTCTTATTTTAGATAGTGCAATGGTTATATAGGATTACATTTCCTTTCAAATGCTTCACATTTAATTGAACATTGAATAGCGGATTTATTTTTATTATTAAATTTATAATAGATATTAAAATCAAAAATTCAGTGAATACTTATTTTCTAACACAAAAGAATGTTATTTGGATCATCGATTTTAATAAAACAGTAAATATAATGATTATAAATATATATTCTGAACAAAGCTTACATCAGGCTTAAGTACGTTTATAACCAACAATAATGGCCCACATTACCATACGTTCTGCTAGACTGCGTTTCGTGACAATAGATTGCAAATGACGATCTCCCACAATACTGGTTGGATTACAATTGACATTTACATTGTTAGTTGTGTTAATTTACAAATGTTTCATTTACTAATTTTATTTATTTTTATATATGTATTTATAAAATTTAGTTTAAATGTTACATTTACTATATAACTCTTAGACTAAAAATTAGTAATTCTTGTACATCAATAAACACTGTTACGTTAGAAATTTTTTCCTAAAATAATCTTCAGATAAAATACATTTAAATTTTTAATACTATTAAGGGAAATATATTTATTGTTACATTATATTTAATAGTTGTTAGTTTATTATTTTGACTTACTATCTCCTTTTTAATATATAAATAAATGTATTGTTTATCTATTATTTAACGATATTTACTGTAGTATAATCCCAAATATTTATGTTTATAATTCAAACACATTAATTAAATTATAATTGTTGTAAACCTCATTCCTAACGAATGAAATATTTATTCATTTCCAATGTTTTCAGTACAAATTGTTACTTTTCAGAGCATTTTGCCTTATACCATAACTATGGATTGAATATGTTTTACATTGAAAAAATACTAAATAGGAGAAGATAAAATTACGAGAATTTTTATTTTAGCTTAATATTTTTAGAATAGTGAATCCCTCGGAAGATAAATTTCGCAACACCAAATAATGTATGCTCTTGTTGTATTACTATGATAAACTACCAATTTCAAATTATATAATTGTATGATTCATACTTGCACGTTTTAACGTTGTATAATATACGGTATTGCAAGACTAATAAAGATCCAGGTTCCTGAAATGTTTTTTTTAAACATGTCGAACTGAAGATTTATTGTACTGAATGCTAGAATATGCCTATTTTTGGTAGTTAATTATTTTTTTTTTAATTTTAATTGCTAACTATATACAGTAGTAGTTATATATTCGTTTAGATATATTTCACTGTTCATAAATATTATCAACAATTAAAATGAAGTTTTTTCAAAAAATGTTTGAAGAAACTACTGTTATTAATTGGCTTATATAACTTGAAATGTAGTAAATAGAAACTTTTTGGAGGTTGTTGAGACATTAAAGGTTGGCATACTGCAAGAGTAGCATGGTCAGACGAGATCTTCCTAAAACCTACTTAGTTCTAGCAAAATTACACCCTTAGCATCCTATTATCATAAAATTTACTATTGTATGTCTTATTCATCTGTTTATGTAAACATATTTCAATTCAGTGTTGAAATCATTATCAAGTAAACCAAAAATAATATTAAGAAATCAAAAACCACATAGCCTACTTTTGTTTCTTTTGTCACTAATAAATGTTATAAGATTATTGTGAATTGTATAATATGAAGTTTTTTATTTAATGTCTACCTTTATGGCCATATTGCTTTCATTAATAAAATATACTTTGATACATAATTAATATATATACGAGTAATGTTGTATGTATAATATAGTAATGTTGTAAGGAATATAAGTCTGATGGGTGTCACTAACTTGAAACAGGATTGAAACTAAACAAAAAGAAAGGGAAATCTAGCTTAAAAATATAAAATAATCGGGTGTTAGAATTATACATTATTTGATATAAAGGTGTAATAAATAATAATTAAACAATTAGTATTAAATAAAATTACATACGCTTTGATAGCGCACACAACTTATTATTAAACCTTCCAATGAATAAAACTAAAATGAAATTATATTCAACAAACTGTTAAAGACATTTGACACAAAATGTAATTAAAGGTTATTTTCTCCAGGTCAGCGAAAAATATCTGTTTTATCGAGTTACAAAAAACAAGGCTGTTGGCATAAAGACGTTCTTATTTCAATATTGAATAAGTAAGTCTGATATTCTCTTTGTGAATATGTGTTTTTAGCATTACACTACCACATAAGTTAGGACTCTTGTTTTAAGACTTCTGGGTTTTGGGTTTATTTATAACATTTATATAGGCATATATTTAAGTTGACTATTATTTAATATATAACATCAGAAAAATAAAAGTAGTAATAATGTTGAATACCACGTTTATAAACTATTAACAATAAATCAACATATAAAATACGAAACCAATTCAAAAACAAAAAGTCATACCGGTAAAAAGTTAATCGCTGACATATGTTATACAAAATATTAAATACACTACTAATAATTCCAGTTTATACTGATAAAAGTAAACTAACACATGAAATATCCATAAACTAATTCCATTCTGCTTTTCGTTTCTAGAACTTAATTTAAATATTTTGTGTCTAGAGAGAGTTTGATGATAGGTCATATTTCTAAATTAATCGTGTTAAAAAATGTGTTTTACTATCAAATCAAACTAAACCAAACATCTTTAGATTTGAATACATGATCATTTATAAATAAGCTACTTTTATTTTTATGATGTACCACACGCCAAAGTATAAAAACTTTTATTTGCCTTCATTTTATGTAAAATAAATTTTCGATATCTAAGATAATCGTGTAACTCACAGTTTATAAGAAGACAAAAAACACAAATTAAGATATTAAATTTTAAATTATATCACAAACTATTCAATTTGTGAGAACACCATTATAATATACATAAATTCGTTTATGTAGTTGGGATATTTCCCATATTAAATTAAAGTATATTATTTTCCTAAATGAACTGAACATTAAAAGTTGCAAGTACTAATTGTCATTTATTTATTCATAGCAAAATTAAGTCTAGCAATCATGAGTGATTCTATTTATCCTATTTATCTAATTCTTTATCCATTTGGTTGTATTCTACAGCTTATCTTAACATTTCAGAATTAATTATATAATTGAACAGGTTAAATGGTTTTTCTTCTAAAAATAAATCGTAGACATATTATTTGTCATACGTCCTGATATAAATAAAAATGGCATCAAACGATAAACAAATTACATTTTAAGGATTGGTTTTCTGAAATGTGTATAGTAAATATAACTAACTTAAGGAAATCAGTTAGTCACTACTCTAATAAATTTACAAAATTAATATCCAATCAGCATAGTTGGGATCAATCGCATTAGACTGGTGATGTAGGTAGTTGGAATATACAGTGTCAGCTTAACATTGTTGTCTCTGATGACTCATCAAACCTGCATTATGAGACATTAGTGATAGTGGGTAAGAGAACTTTGCTACATTCACAAAAATCTCAACCATGTTTCATAAGGTTGAATTACCTATTCGGTAATTAACTAACAAGGGTACTATTAATAAGTGGAATATATTAAGAGCCGATATAGTTTTTATTTAGGAAAACCAATAAAGCGAGTACTAAATATCATAATTTGCACGTCCATTATATTTACAAGGCCTTAAAACACCCAAGTACAGGAGACTGTTGCTGATAAATTATTTATTGCAAAATGTGAAAATTCTTCTTAATTTAATCAAATATTTTACGTTTAATTTAAATAAAAATCATCACATATGAATTATTTTATAGTAAAGGTGTATCAAATAACGAACAATTACTATCCGTAACAAAACTTTGGAGACTCGAGTTTGGATGACTATAACAACGAAACTAATAAAGCTATGGTGATGAAACTTGTACCAAAACTTTCACAATGTCATTGTGCGTTTATTGATGTAAACCAAAAATTTTTCATGCAACATTTGCATATTTTTAATGCGTGCCGAACAAAAAATATACACGATTTTACACGCCTTTCAACCAAATCTCGACTTTAAAAAATCGCTGAATAAAAACCCGTACATGAATCGTTTTGAAACTTTAATCCGTGATTGGTTATAGTGTTGATAACGTAATACTAAAATATAAAAATTGTTTGTCTATTAGAAAAAAAGTTGTTGTAGATTTTGTACAACAACTTTTTCTCAGCAATGACTGATCGGAATAAGTTCAACTTTACACTGTTATACAAAGCTAATTTTACATATTCAACTACAAATTGTGATAATCGTTTATAGTCCATCATGTATTTTGTAGCGATTTTTATTTGATAGCGTAGCGATGTGCACTCAGCCGTGAGTAACAAGCTCGGCGGGATTGCGACGTTGCCGAGTCGCTGCCAATCCTGCCGTCATCCTGGCTCGTACAAGAGAAGCTCTCAAGCTTGCGTTAATTTTCCAAATCACCAGTGGAGAAACAATACCGCCTATCAGAAAAATCGAAAATTTTACAGGAGAGACGAAAAACTGTTTAGTTTTTACAGAAGATAACCATACACATACAAATAAATGCTCTGTGTTTTAACAGTAATATTTTTGATATTTTTAATCGCCTAAGATATATATTCATACATATGTTTTGGTCAAACATTAAAGTCAAATTTATTGTTAAAATAGTTAATGTAGGCGGTATTGTTTCTTCTCTGACTGTACGTATTTTGTTAATTTTTATACCATTTCCCATCACTTTTTCTCATGAGGGCTTTGGACCTCCAATGGCAAGTTTAAAAATGGTTTTCTTCCTATAATAAAAGGAACTGTCATTTTCTTTAAATATACATTATTTACAATATTTACAATTAATCCTAGGCCCGAGTAAGGCCACGTCATAATACGAAGGTACTCTGCTACTCAATCCACAGAGTAAATTCACTCGTCCTCTCCAGAATAATCACTCTCCTCAGATGATTCAGAGTCATTTGTAATTGATACTACAATTTGCTCTACTTCAGGGAGGTCTAGGTTGAGTTGGTCACTTTCCCAGTAGTTTTTCTCAATTGTTTCGGTGTGCTTGATGCATTTTTTCCATAGTTCAGGTGTTACTGAGCGTAGACTTTCCTTGCACAATTGTACCAAAACCTCCATGCTTCGACCTTTCTCATTGGCATTTGCCAAATTTACTCTGGCAATTTTCCCCTTCACATATGCCCATATCAGCTCAATAGGGTTGAGTTCGCAATGTGCGACAGGAAGCCAAAGGAGCTGTACATCAGGTCTCATATCTTTCGTAATCACTTCAAGTAATTTTTCCGTCTTCTTGAAATACGGCCTACCAAGTATAATTAGTTCAGCCTTAGTCAACTTGTTGTATTCATTTACAGTGGGTAGTAGTTGAATATTATTCGTCTGCAACCAAAAAATAATTTCTTCTTTCCTCCATGTCATCGTGGGATTTCTAGTAGAAGGGTCCAACATTGTATGGTAAGGGGCTTGATCAATGATGATCGCCGATCTTGGAGGCAGTAGTCCTAATACTTTCCTAAACCATTCTATGAAGTGCGTCGAGTTCATTTCATTGTGATAATCGTTAGTCCCCTTCTTTCCAATGAAACACAGTTCTGCACCTTGTAGAAAACCGTCTTCACTTCCAATGTGCAGTATGATGACACGTTTTCCAGCTCCTGAAGGTGTCTTAAAGCCTCCACGCCATCCATACACTTGCTGAATGTGCATCCTGTACTGGTCGTAATTGGTGAAATCCCTGATCATTGAGTCGATCAACTGTTCCTGCCATCCGCTCTTCAAAGTGTGATTCTGCCCACACCAAGTCTCATCGGTAAAGAATAGCTTGTATCCAGCAGAACGTAGACTTTCAATTTTTCTTAAAAACGTATGTCTCGAAGCAGCGATCGTTGTTGACTCCATTAGAACTGGTTTCCTACTAAACTTTCTAAATTTGAAGCCGAGTCGTGTTACTATTCTGTGAAGCGTCATTTTTGACATTGAAGGGAACTCAGACATGTTTTCATTCAGCTGATGCAGTAATGTTTCTAATGTCGGGTACATCTTCTTCAAATAGAAATCATATATCGTTCTTCTTATGACACCAAGAGTGAAGTCATCCAACCAGATCTTCGGCCGTCCCTGTTGTACACACTGCCTCTTCCTTGAAGGCGGAGAAAAATTTTCATTTTCCTTGGACGCTGCACCAATCCTCTTCACCGATGATAAGGAAATTCCTAGACACGTCCTGGTTTTTTCATAAACTGGGAAATGTTTGTCACCCAATCTCTCACCCTCACTCTTGAAAAAACAAATCGCACTTAAAATCATAGCGATTTCTCGCTCCGAAAACATTTCTCTGGGAGGCATGGCACGATGTTTACTCGATAGTAGCTCACAACGAATGGAGAAAATTAGTGTCACCATGTCCTTATGTAGAGGTATAGGTTATGAGTCATGGGGGTTACACACAAACAACAGTCATAGTTTCAAGACATTCTTTTACTGCGGAGGGTAGAGGGTGGTGGACATACCGCTGTGACTCACCGTGTTCGACAGTTCGACCGGGCAACCCCGCATTCCGGACGAATACCGGCGGACCAGGTGCATCGGTGGGGTCGGTTACTCACGGCTGAGTGCATATCGCTACGCTATCAAATAAAAATCGCTACAAAATACATGATGGACTATAAACGATTATCACAATTTGTAGTTGAATATGTAAAATTAGCTTTGTATAACAGTGTAAAGTTGAACTTATTCCGATCAGTCATTGCTGAGAAAAAGTTGTTGTACAAAATCTACAACAACTTTTTTTCTAATGGACGAACAATTTTTATATTTTAGTATTACGTTATCAACACTATAACCAATCACGTATTAAAGGTTCAAAACGATTCATGCACAGGGTTTTATTCAGCGATTTTTTAAAGTCGAGATTTGGTTGAAAGGCGTGTAAAATCGTGTATTTTTTTTTCGGCACGCATTAAAAATATGCAAATGTTGCATGAAAAATTTTTGGTTTACAGTAATAAACGCACAATGAAATTTTGAAAATTTTGGTAGAAGTCCCATCACCATAGCTTTATTAGTTTCGTTGTTATAGTCATCCAAACTCGAGTCTCCAAAGTTTTGTTACGGATAGTAGTGTACAATTTAATATTGTACAACACACGTATAAAATACTCGGCACAATAATGTCACGAGGCATTTTATTTATGCTCCTTAAACGGCCATTTGGTTCAAAGGAAGGACTGTTAGTCGATCTCTGTTACTATGGCATTGAATAACATTTAGTTTTGAAAACATAAAACAATTAACTTTTCTTTCATAATCTGCATGGTAGTTTAAAACATGATATTTTAAATTAATGTATATAATGGATTCTACATAATGCTAGCACTGCAATTTTCCGTAATCAATATCTACTAGAAAAAATTTTCATGAATATAATAAACGTTTATACACGTTATGACTAGAAACATGTGGAAATTGTGCTGGTGGTAATTTATTTCCACTTTAATTAATTTTACTATTTATTTTAATTACATAATAAAAATAATATATTGTTTATTAAGTGACCATACCGATCGTGTATAAACACTTATATATGAATTCGTTTTTAATAAAGGATGAGGAATGCAATATTCAACGTGTTAACTCAATTCGTTGTTGTTGATTGAACTGAAATATTTAGTTTATTCTATTATATGTCATATGACATAAAACGAGAAAGTTATATTTAAAAAGTATTTTTTTATAATACCTAACCAACACCAAGGTGCCTTAGGTGGTTGGGACAGGAGTTTTTATATTAAAACTGTTAGTTTCATACAAATAGATCTGAAATTATAGAGGTTAAAGTTAAAAAAGGGGTTAAACATTTATAAATTAAAAACAATTAATATTATAAATATCTATTTTAAACCCACCAGTATTATGGGAGATTGTAATTTGCAATCTATTGTCACTGAACGCACTCTAGTGGAATGTATGTTAATGCGGGCCATTGTTGTTGGTTCCAAGCGTACTTCAGCTGATGTAAGCGTCGTTCTGAATAAATATTTATAATAAATCATTAAGTTTACTGTTTATTAGCAATATCGATCTGTATAGTATTATTTTAGTTTACGAAATAAGCATACACTAAAATTTTGATTTTATTACCCACAGGGTATAAAATAGATGTTGCATAGACAGCTGATGTATGTAGATATTTATCAATGCTGTCTCTATCTATGTTAGCGTTGATCTGACATTCTATAAACATTCTTAGGTATATACAACTTTAAATCATGGCTGATAAAACTACATCGGATCCTGACACCGTTGGTTTCACCACTTGCCTCTGAAGTTGTTGCTTGCCAATTGCTTCACTAAGTCAACAACGGACACCTCGGGGGGAGGGGGAGAAGTTCAATTTAGCCAGCTGCCTCTTTTGCATTCCAGCCTTGGAGGCAAATATCCAGTGGCCTATAAAATACTAGACTCCATTATAATATTAAAATATATTGCAAATAAATAATAAAGAACACGCTATCTCAGTTCTATCTTAGCAAAAGCATTAGTAAGAAATACTAGCATTAAGTAAGCAATATATTTAATCGTTGTTATGAATTTAGTAGTTAAATTACTGATAGATAAATTTTAACTAAACTGCAACATAATATACGTAAATCCTACTGAATAATTGAAAGGCAACTTTTATTACTTTTATTTTACAAGTTACAATGGATGTTCATATCTGTTTTATTATACTTTCCTGTTTAATTCCAAGAGATATTTCGTTATTTGTATCACAAACCTTATTTATTTGGAATTAAATTATAAAACACAAAGCCTTTTTACATTAATTCATCGTTCTTTTCAAACTGTAACAAACTAATAATTTTTAAGAAAACTACTAATTTGAATCATAAAAGCCTATATACATTTCTTTTTTTCTAACTATAGTTTATTTGATAAAACAATTTTTTTGTAGTCAATATTTTTTTCTACTGCATATTTATGGTAACCTTTTATGCAATGTGATATAGATGTGAATTTATTTTGTTATTATTGAATTACATTTAAAAATTGTGTACCTCATA
This sequence comes from Stictocephala bisonia, assembly GCA_035578905.1. Taxonomy (NCBI): domain Eukaryota; kingdom Metazoa; phylum Arthropoda; class Insecta; order Hemiptera; family Membracidae; genus Stictocephala; species Stictocephala bisonia. The sequence continues at coordinate 33,273 of JAQJVL010002645.1, read as the reverse complement.
ATAATTATTTTTTTAATTTATATGAAAATGAAAAATATATAATTCTTTTAAATTAAAAAAACATTTTTAATTTTAACCCTAAATTTTTAATAATTATTGCAGTACAATTATAGTACACATTGAAACGTGTGTTTAGTAATTAAAGTAAAGACAATAACGTATAAGTGGACCGTCTTGTGGACAAACTTCCTAACATCGAAAGCAATACACTACTTCCTTGCTTCCAGGTCAATACATAGATTGTTATTGAATGTTCAGTATTGAACGTAAACATAGATTTAGAAGGGTCCTTAGTATTCTTCTTGGATTTATTTAAACAATATATGAACTTCTCATACAATATTTGCTTTGTATAAACAAAACAAATTGCAATTGTTATGATTTTAATTTTCCATTTTATACTGAACCATTATATATTAGAATGCTTCATAACTGTTTATATCACAGGATGTTCTTTTCAGGTTTGTTTCTATAAATATTGTACGACGAATATCATTATTAATAAATAATATACTTAATAAAATATAAATGTGTTTAAATTAGGTAGGATGTAAGAAATAAGACCTGTTTTACCACTCATATTATGATAGTGATGGACTGTTTTAAGTTGAAGAAAGTAGGTGTATAAAACACCATTTATAAAAGATAATTTTTTAACAAAGGAAAATAAAAGATATCTTACTATACTAGGTAAAATAATACCAACGGCTTAAAGATGAGTACCAAATCACGATTAGTGACTTGGCAGACGGGATATGTGAAAGGACTGTATCCCTCCTATGTCACCCATCCAACCATCCAAGGAACAGCCACAATCTATTTTCCTTCACACTAATATCTTACGATAACATCAAAACCCTATTTTCAAAGCCACTGGCTATATATTGTATATACTCTAGTTTACAACGAGTAGTAAAAACCCATCAGAGCAATGTAGTTTTTGAGGTAACAATGTAGTGAAAGAATTGGTGAATTAAGAAACCTTAAGAGTCATATTATTTGTAATAATAAAATGTTTACGATTACCACGTGGACACTATCGATTGGAATAACCAACGGTCTCGAAAATGAGGGTAACATTATTCTTATATCAAGGCGCATCCTTCTTATTTCTTTCGCGTAGTAAAAGTCGTCATTAGTATAACAATATATACAGTACACTAAAACAAAATAATATTTATACAGGAACAAAATTAATACAACTGGCCAGTATACGAAATGGGTACTCGTATTTGAACTAATGGCAGAAATAAAAGTCATGGCTGTTGTGTATTTACCTTAATAGTTAATTGATAATAGCATCTTGGCAGAATAATAATAAAAAATAATAACTATAAAATTATTTAAATTTATACTATGTTATCAAAACTTATTGTTCAATTACTTTAAAAATATTAAAGACATTACTATATTACTAAAGGATATAAGTCTTTTAGTATCTAGTACATTTGGTTTACAGTTTTCTTTTTACTTGCTCCCAAAAATGTTTAGATATGCTATTAAGAGTAATAAATTGAGTTGTTTTTAATTATATTTTAGATGAAATAAAGACAATACTGTACAAGAAATAACCATTTACAACTTCCGAATGTCAGAACCAACAAACAACTTCCTTGCTTCCAGGTCAGGAAGTCGGTTGTTATTGGATCTACAAAAGTGAACGTAAAGTTAATTACAGAAATATCTTCAATAACCTTGTAGGATATACGTAAGCCATATGTGCTAAATCTAGGGTCTAGACAGTTACGAAACTGTTTTGAGTGAGACTTGTACTATTTGCTTCCGTATAAATTTCAAACTAAATAAAATAAACTTATTAGAAATATTCATTATAAGTAATATTTTGCATGAATAAACAGGAGGGATAAAATAAAACATTTAGTTTCATGAAAATGCTGGAAGCAGATATATATATCAGATATATATCTGCTTCCAGCATTTTCATGAAACTATATGTTTTATTTTATCCCTCCTGTTTATTCATGCAAAATATTACTTATAATGATTTATAATAAGTAATATTTTGCATGAATAAACAGGAGGGATAAAATAAAACATATAGTTATTTTATCTATATATATATCTGCTTCCAGCATTTTCATGAAACTATATGTTTTATTTTATCCCTCCTGTTTATTCATGCAAAATATTACTTATAATGAATATTTCTAATAAGTTTATTTTATTTAGTTTGAAATTTATACGGAAGCAAATAGTACAAGTCTCACTCAAAACAGTTTCGTAACTGTCTAGACCCTAGATTTAGCACATATGGCTTACGTATATCCTACAAGGTTATTGAAGATATTTCTGTAATTAACTTTACGTTCACTTCTGTAGATCCAATAACAACCGACTTCCTGACCTGGAAGCAAGGAAGTTGTTTGTTGGTTCTGACATTCGGAAGTTGTAAATGGTTATTATATATATATATATATATATAAATGGAATATATATATATATATATATATATATTCCATAGAAGTTTTGAGAACAAAACAAGACAACGTAAATCAGAGTAAAGGCGTAGAAAAAAGAAAAAACTCTTGCCAATTTAGAGGAATCTATGCTCAAATAATTCGTTGTGTTCTCTTCATAAATATGTCGTTACTTGTCATTGGGTTCCATTATTGATCATTGGTGTCATTTGGTAACTTATAGATTCTTTCGAAAAAGGTTACTTGTTTGTTTTTTATTTAAAAAAATAATCAACTTATTGATAAATAATGACTATTCTGTAAGTAATATTACAAATGTTTATCTTGTACTACCTGTAGCAACCAACATTTCTTTCCAAGAATAATAAAAAACCTACAATTCTCATGTGTGATTAAACTACAATTACATGTACCTGTGAGTTGATTGAGCCTTTCTAGTTTTTATATATGTGTCAAACAACTAGACTCTGTTTTGTTTTGTAATATGTGATACACTAATTAAAATAGTTAACATAATCAGAGTAAGTATAAATATTGGTATTACTAAACAATATCGTTATTTTCACCTAGGATTTTTAACTTAATACTTTGGCTTAGATGGAGTTTAGTTTAATAATGTAACAGACAAAATAATTATATATGTAAATAGCTTGATCCATTCCATCTAGTTTGAAACTTAAAATATACTATTTCGTACATACTCATAAAACTTAAATATATAGATTTCATGTGTATAGTCTCTAAATTGTTGTTTATATTATTATTATTAACTATTCAAAAATAAATTGAGCCAACCAGTTATTTTCCTCTCAAATGCAAATTGTGTACTCGATTTTCATTCAATATGCACGGTGGATTAATATATTTTTTACAGTAAAAATATAATTGGTGTATTTATCCCACATTGCATAGTACAGAGCTGGATTCGCCAACACATTATGATCTAAATATATTTACTTGTAGTTATGAAATATTCCCGAGCAGCTATAGGGGGCACAGTGCATTGTGAATACTGTAACTCTGAGGGGATAACATTCATCATTAACTATTCGATGAATATTTAAAGTGTATTTAAAAACTGTGTAAGAACAAAAACTTTAAAAATAAAACACATTTTAAAAGTATATGTAAAGAAACAATATAATTTTTGAATTGCCTTTATTATAAAATTTAACGTAATAAGAAATACATGTTTTAATGATGTAATTTGTGACTATTTTAAGCTATGAATTTAAATTGTAGAAGAATGTATAGGCCTTAACTCCAAAACTCATTAGGAGTTGTAATTTTTCCAATACTAAGCAAAGGGAGCACATTTACTGATATTATGTTTATCACTAATTTATACTTATCTTATATGACATTTAACATTTTATTAAAGTAATTTATATACTATGTTAGAACGATTGTTTTTTTTATATAGTATTGTTGTCCTATATAGTATTGCTGAGTGTTGTTGTCCTTGCACGCAGCTCTTCTTTCCAAATCACTGGTGGTGGTTCAGTAGTCACCCTTAAGCCTTTGTTTCCAAGGTTAAGGGTTAGAGAATGCTTCTTATCCTAACTTAAGTATGTTAAAATAAGACCTTTTATTTTCTTTTATTTATAATCCAGGACAAATAATCCCTATACAAATTATTATTATAAATAGGAAATATAGTGTAAAAGGAGAGCCTTTTAAATGAAATATTTTCCAGAAATTTATAACAAAATGATAAACTATAAATATATTCCTCTAATGTGTATTTTACTGATAAAATGAGTATTTTCAAATACACGTGTTAGTATCTCAATAAAATAATAGGGTTGAATTTTGAGCACTTAGAGCGGAATTTTGAGTTTTCATTACCTGAGAGAGAATGGTGCTAGTCCATCTACTAGCTGAGTTTCTTATGCAACTTTGAATCTTTATTTAATAAACTATTCTTAATGGTTTTGCTCACACTATAAACGCAACTGGTTTTAATATTTTAAGTAAGTTATTGAATATATTATTTATTATATAAATAATATACGGTGATAAGCCTCAGGGAGGCAATATTGTTTGTGCCGTTAACGCTTCAATGAACATCAAAACCGTTCTACTTGGCTTGATATAAGATATTAATAGAGGGTTCTTATTGGTTCGGACGTTTACTTTTATTGATTTTTAACGAATCTCTGATTTCCTTTGTGAACAAACTGTATCTTAAAAATTACATGCCATTTAATAAATAATGAAAAAGATTTTTATGTAAATATGAACTTTTAAAAACGTTTTTCGTTAAGTTTTTCCAAAAATTTCTTACTTATCTCTCATTAACAAATTTTGAAGTGGCATTCCTGAGGTTGGGTGGTTTTAATATAATATAATAATAAATTAAACACTGTTATGAATATATGATGTTTACATTAGAAAATATGTCCTTATGTAATGTGTGTACTTCTATGAAATATATTTCCTTATATAATAATTAAGATACATTAAATAGAAGCATCTAACATAACTGAAGCCTTTCGAAGTTTGGCCATTATTTCAGTAGAGAGAGCTTACACCGACTCCAGTGTGTCAGAGCCACCCTTTGTTAACCGTTCTGGCTGAAGAGTTCCGTAATTGTTCCCTCTCAAGTGGTCTGCTCTACATTACCACCAACCCCTCAGTACACACTACGATCGTGTAATGACTCAATGATTATCACAAGGGTTCTTAATAAATGATAAATATTTTATATATAAATCTAAGCATGAAGTATTTTTGTCTTTCAGTTGCCTTTTCACACCTGAAAATTTCCATTTGCTTTAAAAACCTATTGTCATTTAAATACTGTTAATTTTTTTCATAAATTTATGTTATATAACCAATATTCATCTGATATGTAAACCTGTTTGCATTCCTTCGTGTGTATATTTACTTATAGCTTGAGAGGCGTCTTTTCTTGAATATTTATGTGATATGACTTTATTACCGTAATATTGTAAGTTTTAATTACGACGTGTCAATATTTATCACGATACAAACCATCAGTGTATTAGTAATTGTTGACATACAATGTAAATGGGATGACCATTTCCGCCTAAGATTTGTTGTATGCTAGGAATTGAGGTGGTAAGTGTGTTTTTATATAAATGTACTGTAGATTCACAAAATGTTATGTATTGTTTTCATTTAGATAGACAGTTAGTATCTTGTAAATGTTTCTAGACGTATTCAGAGATGAAATATAATCTCTATAAGATATAAGACTAATAATATATACAACTTTGGAGTAAAAACATATAAATATTTTTATAGTTTGAGTATTATCTTAACTTTATATTTTGGAATTGGTCTACTTAAATAATAAATACTTTATAAAAATATTATATCCCATATATTGTATTGTATTTTTATACTAATATAACATTACTAATAATGTTTATGTCTTGTCTCTGACTGAAAGTCTTGTGTTTCAAGAAACCCGCTATACGATATACAATTCTATCGTATATCGCTACAACGACTATACAATTTTTTAATTTCTCAATTCAAACTACGCCGGGAAAATGTTGACTTGCATCCAGTATTTAACGAATACATGGGTTGAGCAGCGTAGGGGATTTTTGCCACCGTAAAAGACTAGGTTAAATAACGCTAGGCTTCAAGCTCCCGTCTTTGATCTACTTCCACAACAGTTTTTTTATGTAATTTTTTAAATTTTGTTAATTATTAATCTATTTATTCCATCATTATCATTTGCTTTACTATTACTATTAGTTGTTATTTGAATACGTTATTTTATCGTTCTAAGCTTGATTAATTAGGGTTGACAAAACCAACTAATAGTCACTGCTAACTTTGACGTAGTGGTTGGGATCTGCTGACAAAACAGCCAGCCGTAGTCTACCGTTTTCACTAGTAGCCATGACAATGAATAAATGGAGTGACATAATGGATGATTAATAATTATCTCTCAATGTCACAACTCAGAGCATCTCTCTCGCATCAGTGCTATCAGTAGGTCACAATTCAAGAGGCTTATTCTTAAAGTAAATGTTTAAAATTATGACTAATTTAATTATGTTATATATTTAACATTTAAACTCTGCTTTAAAATTCAAATTACTCTTTAATTTCATTTATATAATTAACGATTTAGTAAAATAAAATACTTTGGTAACATTGTTTTCAAAATTACAATAGTATAAATACACTAACATATGTAGTTGAACTGAATACAATGACAAGTTCAGTTCTAGATGTAATTGAATCCTCTCTGCCGTTTTATCTTACTTGTACAAAGTACCGATTCACAATGAAGGGAAACCTTTCAATCGTCTTTCTTTAGTGTCAAGTCTTTCTCGTCTCCAGTTGTTATACTTTCACAATCACATACGACTCATGACCTAGACTGAAGTTGGCAATAAACGCATACCTAATTTCATACATTACTGATTTTATATAAAATATGCATTATTATTTTACATTAAATTAAACTAAGCTATTGATGTATTTTTATGAACACTTTATTTGTAGAGGGTTTTTTATGTATCTTAATTAACACATGTTTAATTTACATAAAATAAAAAGAATACATTTTATTAAATTTATAGGTTCAATTCATTCGTATATGTACAGTAGGAAGTGTGGTATTAATATTTGGAAAATTGATTAGACGTAAAAATATTTACACAATGTTGGCAATAATAATTTTTCCCATCCTTGGCAAAACTGCAATTGCCAATTCAGTAACACTGTACGTGTATGAACTATCTTTTGCTGAGTTAATACATTATTTTTTTTATAGCGAGGCTGCTTGCTTTATCACAAAATTATGCAGTCTAATATAGAATTTCTGGAATACATATTATTGTATATTCATTATTCGTTACTAAGATGTCAATCATAGATATATGGGTAAATATAAGAGGCGAATGAGAAGGATGAGTGTAAGCCTAGATGTAGGCCTACGAATGTAGTCTTTGTTACTAAGGTTATTGCAATTGCAAATAGTTGTATCAAGGAAATGTAATACGATAATTTATTATATATTTAACATAGTTTTTAATAAGTAACAAATTTTTTTAGGAAGCAACCCCATAGGTCAATCACATATTTAGGAAGCTTCAATGAACAGGTGTTTCCCTTTGCCACTATATTGCAGTTTTTTTTATTCAAATGAAAGACCTTTAAACCTTAAGCATTATTTAAAAATCGGAAGACTTTTTACGTAACCTATTTACTAACTACGAGAAAAAAACAACATCGACAACAACGATTGGAATATTTATTAACGTTTGTTGTAATAACGTATTTATTATACACATCACTGTAAAAATTTAACTACAATATTCTTGACAGTTATTAAAATATTACCGCGTGACAGTCGTAAATTACATTAATAACAAAAATAATATAATCATCTGTTTTATATACTGTTACCATTTATTTAAATGTATTGGGAATAGACCTTTACCAAGAACCGATGTTTGTTAAAAACTTATATACAAGCTTGGTAAGAAGTCAATATTATATATTAATAGATGTATCATGTATATTTTTAGTACCCTAACTTAAATCAATTCTGTACAACATCATTAATAACTATTCTACATTAGAAGTTGTTGAGAACTGCTTATACTGTCTATTCATATATGCTTAAGGCCAAGTAAATATACTTGACAATATTTTTGTATTTTTTTGTAATTTTAGATCATAGTACATGGTACTATGCGAAATTTATTTAATTTATCATATAATGACTACTAACTTACCATTGGAAACTCGTAAACTCCCACTTATAAATAAACATTTAGGGGCTACACATTTCTCGAGCTGTATTTTATTAATTATTATTATTATTAATTACTTGGGTAAAAATTAATAGCTTAATTAACATTTATTTGGCTTTTTGTCTTATGGTATTCTCAATTTTTAAATTACTAAATGATTTTATTACTTTTATAATGATAAGAATAATTATTATCATATTGTTGTAAGCACATCTAGTTTTTTATAATAATAATAATAAATATGTTTAACTAAAACAAACTATTATTTATAATAGTCACGTAGGTCTCAAAGACATCTTCAGGACAGAGGATGAGTTAAGATTTTATGAATTTACCTATAAATTATAAGGTTGACAATATTTCATCTGTTTAGGGTATATACATTGTTTTTAAAATATTAGAATTTGTTCAGAAGTAATTATAAAACAAACCATAATTAGTTACTACATTCGTTGACCGTTTCCCCAAACCACTAAGTCACTGCTGGGATGTCGACAGCCCCTGGCAGCCCTAAAGACGTAATGCAGTTTTACCATCAGTGGGCCAAAACATGCTTAACAATTTCAACAGTACAGTTCATATTTAGTATTATAATGAGTTGTAGTAAGCACTTTATTATTATTAAAGGTACAATCTAGAAAAATATAAATTGATATTGTGAGTTTTTGAAAATACAATCATGAAGAATGACATTTAAAGTTGCACATAAACATGGAAAAGTACTCAATTTATTTAAAAAGGAACTCACAGTTCACTAGAATAGACCTTTATTCCACCTTTCAAATGATACTTATATTATTAATATTGAGCTTTGATCGTGTATTTGATCGTGTATCGTGTATTGTATCGTGTGTTTATCAACGTAAAAGTCTAGTAATTTATTCGTTTTTGTACACCATTTAATTACTGTAAAAACATTCTATATAATCAGTGTTGATTGAAAATATACAACACTGTGACGATATACCATTTATCGTTTAAATTAGGAGAAAAACATTTTGAACAGTCAACTTAAATATTCGACAGATGTCCATTGTCAATATGTCCATTGATATATTGTCAATAAAAACTTATGAATGAATAAGTAAAGTAATTATTTATCTTTACTAATTGAATGCCAAACTAGTAAAGTATATTTTAATAACATCATTTTAGTAATTTATAGTATTGTAATTATCAACTAATGTATATTGCTTTTAATATTACTTTTGAGTACAAATTTTAGATGAATACTTGATTTAATTTCCATTTTCGATAGAAATATTTTTAACATTTATCGAAGCTAAAACAAACTTTATTCCGTTATTTGCTTTATTGGTTTTCCCTAATCATTACACTAAGAAATCTCTTATTTATATTACATAATGGCATAATTTGTATGGAATCATTAATATAAAATGGGTGGTGTTTTAAAAAGAGGCCTCAAAGGAGTCAATTGTGTGTTTGGGGATCGGATAAAAACGATTGCGAATGTTGAGTTTACTTTGCCGTAAACAGTTCATTCTGTTTGATCCTTGAATCTCTGGAGTAGCAGTTTCCGTGTCACCTTCAAAGGGTGTTAAATCAAAGTGCTTTATTTCAATTTGTAGTTTACGTAATTAAATGCTAAACCTAAAATTTAAACTAAACCGATTTATATAATTAGATGAAATAAACGTGGGACGTACGAAACTGCTACCTTATTTCTATTTTGTAAACATTATTAGTAAAAGTCTAAAAAAAGAGTAAAGGTCGGCCATATAACTAAATAATAACAATCGCTCAAATTTTTAAAATACCAATTTTTAAAACATTAAATAAATAGCTAAATCATTATTACTAAAAACAATTCTGTAAAATTACTATATATACTCCTAATCTGACCATCCTTACCTAAGTTATACTTTTGATATATAAATGTATTTAAACTACAAACAGACAGACATATGGATATAAAATATTTAAGGACATAAGAAAGTGTTATTTCATTTAGACCACATATACATAAAAATATGTAATTTTCTTCTTCGTAAAATTGTTAATAAAACCTATTTGTGAAAGCTGGTTGTTGAGCAGATGTTTAACACACAATCACCCCGTAATGGAAAACCATTTCTCGTTAGCAAAGTGCACAGCTGTAGTTACTGAACGATGCCAAAAATATATTTATGGAATCATCTGTGATTCTCCCATACAATTAGCGACGCATTAGTGTCAAATTCTGAATCATTATCATAAATAACCAAATATACCGTTGGAAACTGGTTACTAATATAAATTCAAAACAAAATTGTCTGTTTTTAATAAATACTGTAATTATTTATAAAATCACAAGAAGATGTCATGCTTCTACAATATTATTTAGGTAAAATACATTTTTAGATCCTTTATAAAAAAGTTAATGTCCTTATTTTATCCATAATTATTTGTATTTTGAGTACATTTATTTTTATACGTTTGTTGTTGTAATTTTTTAATATTAAATACTAGCTTTCTTTCAGAAACATTGAGAAAAAAATTCGTCTAATACTACCACTTAAAGCCAATCTAATAAATAGGTATTTCAAAGTAACAACAACAATCCCAAAAATTTAATCAACTAGAAGCGCCAGTCAGTTATTCGAAAAGTATTTACTACTAGTTTATACTATTGTATAAATCACTGAACGGATTTTCATTTTTTAACGTTTAATAATAACATTGCTGAAATTTTAAGGCAATAATATGCTCTTGGCCAGATTATTTTTTGAATAAACCAACGGTGTATATGTCATTCATTTTCTTTAGTTTTACTTATTTAATTAAAATACTTTCCCTTTAAGTTTACAATTGACTAAAAGTTATCTTAATCTATTATACAATAGAAGCAAAGACCTCTTAACTCTTTAGTTCACGTACATGAATTAAATTCTTACCAATTTTAGAGATAAAAGTATTAAGATATCTCGTATAGTGACAGCTATAATTTGCTGCAAAAAGAGATATACCTGAATAACCCAGAATAAAGTAGTTTAACAGTAGTATAGAATGGGGTGTCTGAAGCAGTGTGACGTCACGTCAGACCGCTACCGGGACAGGGTCAAAGGTCACCACCTATCTGTTATCAGCCACGTGTTGACCTTGAGGTCAAGTTTACTATTGTTTACAACTGTTATCAGCCACGTGGTGACCTTGAAGGTCAATTGGGCTAGGTCAGTGTTGTTTTGGTGTGACGTCACGCAGTTTTCGCGCTCTTTCGTCTGCTAGTATCAGCTGATGTGGTGCCATATGTGAAAGATGCACAAAAAAAAATCTGTTTTTCTTAAAATGTACTAACTGTGTTTTTTCCACAACAGTGTTACCAACTCACACGATTAATTGTAGAAAAAAATATATTTCAGTGCTGCCAACTCACACGATTTATTACATTATACTATAATAAATACATATACGATCATTAAATTATTTCTATATATTAAATACAAACGCGACGTCGGGTGTTACAGTAATATTAATTTAAATTCGTAATCCTTTTTTGTACGTTTAAACTATAATGAATACGATTATTAAAAAAATACAAACGCGTTAATAAATACGTTAAAATATGTTCGTTAAGTATTAGGAGAACAGAACTTGGCAAGATCTCTGAACTCGGCCGTTGATATCATGAGCGCGCTATCATATTGCTTGACCCTAGTGTCAGGCGGCGCGCTTTATCAGCCGACTTTTCTTGGCAACAATTACGGTTTCTCTTCACTTCTGCTAGCCTAATACTCTATTTATTTTAAAACCTCTAAAATCGTTCACCTGAGCTAAACAAGGTATAATATGTTTAAATAAAATTAATTGAAGGATTGTTCTTAACCAGTCAACGTCTTTTTTTTTTCCCTGATTTAATCCTACAAAGAATATTTAAATTATAGTTCATACATATAGTAAATGATATTCATATAATAATTAATATTTATATTTTCGAAAACTCTATGAAAAAGACGTGCTTTAATTAAAGTGTATTTTTTCTTGTTACACAGTAGTAATTTGAATAATATTTTATATTTTATATAGTATTAATTTGTTCTGACCGTTTAACAAATGAACCAGAGTTTTTTTTTTCTTCATTCGTATTGTACTATAATAAATTCGTGTACTATAATAAGTGCATCGATTCATCAGTATGGTCAACCGATATTTATTCTTTGTCACGTTATGATATAATAGTTGTTATTGTGCTAGCCTGATACTTTGTTTTTCATTGCATGTTGTTCGTATTCCATATTTAAGTGGTTTTTTTCCATATATTTAGTAGATGTATAGAAAATAAAAAGCATATTATATTTTATTTAATAATTAATTTAGTATTTAAAAATCCTAAGGTAATATACTATTCTATATTTTTGTAATGACATAAGTAACACAATATTTAAATTATGTTATGGAATAAGTTATAGTAATATTTAATTAATTATTTAAAAATCGTAAGGAGAACACTTCTAAAATCGTTCACCTGAGCTAAACAAGGTATCATATGTTTCAATAAAATTAATTGAAGGATTGTTCTTAACCAGTCAACGTCTTTTTTTCCCTGATTTAATCCTATAAAGAGTATTTACATTATAGTACCTACATATAGTAGATGATATTCATATAATAATTAATATTTATATTTTTGAAAACTCTATGAAAAAGGACAGGTTGTGCTTCAATTAACTAGTGTATTTTCCTTGTTACACAGTATTCAGTATTAATTTGAATAATAATAGTAATATTTTGTATTTTATATGATGTATTAATACTATATAAAATGTATTTTTCCAATAATTCCTATTTAATATATTATTAATTTGTTCAAACAAAATCGGTTTTTCTTTATATTATATCAAATGTACCAACTGTTTTTTCACAGTGCTGCTAACTCACACGATTATTTGCATAATACTATATAAAATACATATATGATTATTAAATTTTACTATAATAAATATAAAGTGTAAAGTAGTATTTTTTCTTGTTGTCAGTGTAGACAACTTATGCTTTCATTCGTAGTATACTATAATAAGTGCATCGATATTTATTCTTTGTCACGTTATAATACAATAATTGTTATGGCTGTAAATTTAAACAGATTAAAAAGGATTCTGGTTTTTCTGTTTGCATATTTTATTTCAATATTGCATGTATTTATACTATATGAAGTACATTGTTCATACTAAATCATTATTTTCGTTGTACTATAGTAAATGTAATTAATTTTTATATACAAATCAGTTAGAATATCTTTGAAACAGCTTACACAGGTAGTTTTAAGTAATATTCAATAAAAATCTGCAAAGAGCGGCAACTTCATCTGTATCTCAACAACATCCAAAGTTTAATCAATTGGTAAATATTTGTAAGAATGTTTATTTTTTAATATATGTGGTAGTGAGACAGATATAAAAATTCATATAGTTTAGTAAAAATCTGCAAAGAGCGACAACTTCATCTGTATATGCATGTATCTCATCAACAACTAAAAGTTTAGTAAATATTTATAAGAATGTTTATTTTTAATATATACTCTATATGTAGTAGTAAGACAGATGATATAAAAATTCATATAATTTAATACAAATCTACAAAGAGAGGAAACATCATTAGTAGACCTATCTGTACATGCATTTTCCTCAACAACAACCAAAGTTTCTAGTTGGCTCTGGTAACCTAAATGGTGACTTTTTTCTTTCAGAAATGGTTCAATAATACTGTATTTACAGTATTTATTCAAATAATAATTTATATTTAATATAGTAATAATTTGTTGTGATCATTTAATATTCAAACCAGATGCGCCTTCTGCTAAAGGATAGATGTGTCTGAAATTTGTTAGTAAATTTGATATTTAGTTGATATTGGTAATGATTTAAATTATGAGTCAAGTAGTTCAATTATTATTCCCTCACACGTTAGTTAAAACAATCGAATAATATTGAATTGCGAGCCATATTTAGACTCTATATAATATTACAATAGGTAACATTCGCTTTAAGATATCAAATAAAGTCCCTCTATTTACAAACTATCCCATTATTTTAACCTAATAACATAAATAATTACTTTATAGATGTAAATTGCTGTTATTTATTATAAATTTACTACAAGACTTCAATAAGTTATATTCTACTTATGACGAGGGTATCAAAATAAAATTTGATACACATTTCATTTCAGACTTGTTAAACAAAACGTTATTCATCATTTGCATACTTAAGTCCTTTTGTTGAGAAGATTTTTTTTATGTGAGTGTATAAATATAGAATTGAAAAATAATAGTTTATTTTCTCTAATATATTACAATTAGGCTATAGATGTGAAGTTCTCTATACATTTCATTTCAGATTTCCATTAGGATCTTACGCACAAGAGCCTTAAGTAAAATTTTAATCTAATATGTTAAACACATTTTAGCTTGCAGTTCTGTAAATATTAAATGGATAAAAATGTTTAATTTCTCCAAGAAAGGATCTTCATACATGTCTAAACTATTATAATATACCACGATTAAACATAAATGATACTTTAAGTTAAAAATATGTTTTTTCCTACTTTGTAAAGATAATGAATTGAATAATACTTTCTCTTATTAATGAATTGAGTAAATAAAACAACAATGAATCCATTAATAACTGTATAGTGTATTAAATGTCGTATATTATGTTGATAATTTATATTAATACGAGCCTTTTCTTATAATTTCAACATAAATATTACAAACACGTATTGAAAAAAACCGAACTTTCAAATAACTTTAAAAAACTTGTGACTGATTCAACACGAATAATTTATTTGATAACTTCTTTATTATAGATTTCGGTATTTTTTAAAAATAAGATATATTAAACGTTTATCGCAATTAAAAGTTATACATTGTTACTGATTTACTCATTAAATAAAAACTAAACTCATTGGCTCAATTTGAACGGAAAAAACAATATAAAAATGGAATATTATACAATATAGATACATATGCCCTAAGTTTAAGATGAAACGTTTCTTGTATATGAAAAATCTATCCAAGTTCAATTTTGTCAGTGTCCGTATGTTGTGCAAGGGAGAGAACTAAGTATCAGGCTTGTCAATTAGTTGAAAATCAGGCCAATAATACGTGTTTTTTATCCAACGTAAAGCTCTATGTTACCTTAGTTTTACTGGTTGCTAGACTTTTTATAATACAGTCAAACTCCGTTAGTAACAAGATTATATGGGTTATTCACACTCATCCTACTCATGTTATCATTCATATTCACCTTATAATACGTTCAATCTTGTGTTGCCTTCTCATATCTAAGAATAATACTTTATATTGTTTTCTCTTAAAATGAGCCGTGAGAGTAAATACTATAATAATTGTTATGTTTAAATAATTTGTATAACACAGGTTATACCAAATCAACCGTTTAAGTTTATACTTCTTTTGTCTAACAGACGTATATTCGGTTTAATGATAGAAATAAAGATGGAATAAAAATGATAGTAAAATAAATTAAACTTAGCTAAGTAAATTAATTTCGTGTTTTCATAAAGATATTTTTACTAGTATCCGCATTATAGATTTCTAAAGAGATGGTAAACATTAGAGTCTGCAGTTCTGTATATCTGGATAAATATTAAATGGATAAAAATGTTTAATTTCTCAAATAAAGGATCTTCATACATGTACAACTATTATAATCAACATGAGAGAAACGTCTAAATATAAATGACACTTTAAATTAAAAAGCATTATTTTTCCTATTTTGTAAAGATAGTTTCTCTTATCAATGAATTGGGTAAATAAAACAACAATTTTATGAATCCATTAATAACATTATAGTTTTGTCAATGTCCGTACGTTGTGCAGGGGAGAGAACTGAGTATCAGGCTTGACAGACTAACGTATTACTGTCGGCTGAGCAGAATGAAAGAAAAATAAACGAACAAATTAGTTTAATTTCTTATTAGTATAGCGCAAATAAATGCAAATCTATAGCATTAAATGAAAATAAGAGAAATATCGATTAAAAAGTAAGCTGACTAAATGATTGTAAATTTCTGGTTCAAGTGATGTCAAGTGATATGATAGCGCACTCGAATAGACTCAGATTAAATCACTTACTTATCGAATGAAAATATAAACTTTGCATTAAAAGATGTATAAAATATGCACACTGTGACTCTATAGTAAAAACCCATTTAGTGGGAAAGCAAAACTGATTCACCACGAGTAGTTACATTTTAGAACTTACTAAAACCTAGTGTCATAACAATGACCCACCTTTTTGATCACTTTGTTGATAGCAAACAAAGAATCTATATATATATAGAACATTCCTTCCATAATACGAGAATATTTGTATAACAATTAGTCTAAACTAAATGTACCAGTTGTATTAACTTTGAAACCTAAGTAAATCGGTCAAAAAATCATATATGAGTAACTCAAGTAATAAAATATAAATTTCTTTATAATTACAATGATTTTTAATTACGTTCATTCTAATTTGATGTGATTAAAATTTTAGTTTTTGTCATGAACATTTTCTGTGTGATAAACATAGCCAATAAATAACTAAAACACCAATGTTAATTATTCTGAATTTTTACATTTTAGTAAACAAGTACTATGATTATTCGTTTCAGAGCTTTATATCAAAACATCTTCTTTACTATGTATCGTACATATATACGTATCATTAATATAAAATACTGGATTTATAAGATATAACATGATTTTACACGGTTAAATTTCAGTTTTTCCGAGGCTATAAATATCTAATAAACGCGCAAATTGTATAGCGATAACAATTATATGAATAAACATAAAATAATGGATATACACACATCTATTAAATTTAAAAAAGATAACTAATAAGTATCTAGGTGTTTCTATATTTTTACTGTAGTTAGTTTATACAATCATTCACCTCAATGAACCCATAAATTTGAACTAATATAAGACATCAAAACCACAAAAATGTAAAAATCAAACGATTTATTTAAAATTACCAACTGAATTAGTTTAGGATAAAAAAATAAGGTATTATACAAATGATACACTTCTTATATCACCATTAGGATGTTATACATAAGAGCTTCAAATAAGTCTAAAATGCTTTACATATTAGAGCTTAGAGTTCTGTAAATATAATTATACATTAAATGAACGAAACATTTTTTTATTTCTCAAAGAGGGGATTTTCATACGTATTCAACTACTCTATTAAAACTTAGCGAAACGATTTAAATGTGAATGACACTATGTTTAAGCAGGTTTTTTCCTATTTTGTAAAGATAATCAAACGGATAAAACAACAATTTTATAATTCCGTTAATAACTACATAGTGAATTGAATGTTACATAGTATTTTACTAGTTCATAAAAATGGTCTTTTGCTTATGACTGATTTTAAGAGTATAATTTATTTTGGTAAACATGACAAAACAGATATGACCAACTTCGTTACATAGAACTGGTGTCAGTCCATTTAGAGATATACACTTATGTAAATTTTTTTTGTATAATCCTTATTGGTTGACTTCTTTTAGATTACAAAAATAAAACGGCTTAGTCTAGAATATACAAGCCTTGAAAATATTAAATATTTTTTAAATGTACAAAAAATGTCATTTGTACATTTAAATAATGTACAAATGACATTTGTACATTAAATGTTGTACATTATTGTACATCCGTATTGTACATCCGTAAATGTCAAATAACGGATATAAATTCATATACAACAATTATATCATACTTGAGCCAAATATTTGGGTAAATAAAACATTATACGAGATTGTTCTGTTAAGAAAGATATTCTTATTCTTTAATAATTTAAAAATTTTTCATATCTTTATTTACAAATATTGTCCTTGATCAGAATCTTTGAACTTATGATTCTTCAACTCCTTTCAGCTCGGCCATTAGTCTGTTGTAGAGTTCTTCCCCACACTCTTTAGGACCGATGCTTTCAAATAATTTAATAAATGAGTATTCGTGATTTCTAACTTTGTTGCAAACGCCACAATCAGGACCACAAGCAGCTGTTTCTGTACGGTCCCTCTTACATTTTATATTTTCTACATCCTCGACCATTTCAGCCATTCTTTGAAGTTTTTCTTCAGCTTCTAGACTCCAGCTAGGTTTTGCAAATCTCAGCTCAAACATGACCATCAGCAAGTTTGTATACATTGTACCTATGTTGTTACCCGGAGTGTGATATAGTGTCTGAACAATACCTTTATGTAACCTGAAAACTGTGTTGAAAAAGTGGTGGGTGAATAGTAACAGATTTATATAAAATGTTTTCAAAATCAAACGGTTATGCTTAAATAGGATCCAGAAGTTGTTATTTTATCTTAAAGATACTGTTTCATACAAACAGTTCACTCTTAACAAGTGTGATAATATTTATAAGTCACATATGTTTACTATAGTACAGACAATTTTCAATAAATTAATAATACCGGTTTTTGAAGCTAAAAATACACATACGAATGAAAATAACTTACGTTAAATTTCAATACCCATAACACATATAAAAAAGTCTTGTGATATTTTAGTTATTTTTAGTATAATAAAAATTAAAGAATATGAAACTAAATCAACTGCCATGATGCTATTAAAACGAATCTCAGCCATTTTACAGTTGTATTATTTTTTGTCTTTAGTTAGCATATATTTTTATTTATTTTTTCCCAAAAAACTTGATATGATTTGTTTGTAACGTGGTTACTTTTAGTTGACAGCCATTGTAAAACTATACATTGTGAAGTCCAATAAATGAATTTGAATGTGAAGTGCAGTTGAACATTCAATACTTTCCCTTTCATCCAAATAATGAACTTTATACTTAAGGTAGCACTAAAAAACCATATACTGTACGAACAAAACTATACTTTGTCTAGCTATATAAATACAAATGTACATAACTAAACTTTATATTCGTATAATACATTTAAGTATGTAGGATTAACATAATGAACTTAGGTATAGGGTATTTATTTTATTTTACGATACCTATTTACGTTGTATTCATGTTATTTATGCATTTAATGTGGAATGGAAACTGTAATTTAGATAATAATTTATTTCTCAAACACAGTGAATTATTAGCATTGATATTAAGTAACACTCAAATAATAATATGGAATGCAAACTATAAATTACTTTCAAAGCTAATTCTCATTCACTTTGTCTGATTAGAATTGATATTAAGAGGCATTCAAAATAATTCATATGACGTTTGTATAAATAAAACCATATGTCTATTTTAAACTAGCCAGGCCAGATGATTAAGTCAAAATGAGGAAAGAACAAAGTAACCCAAATGCCGTTCAAAGACAAATAGAGCACACTTATTGTAGTAATGTATTACAAATAAAGTAAGCAAAACCACAATTGTTAAATATAATGTTTGTTGTTGCGTTAAATAAATGAGAATGGTAATTTTGCACTTCATTGTTTTCTCTGAAATATATTTTTCCATGTCAAGGAAAATAACACATATGTTTTAAATGTCTATGTTATAATAGAAATGTGTTGTTGCGTAATATTTAAAATAATTACTAGCAGTTTAAAACGTTCAACTGTTTATTCTCCTCCAACTAAATTGTTGTACATTACAAGTTATGTGTTCTGAATAAATAATTTATTGAGAAAAGTTTCGTTGAATCACATAAATATTATTAAGTATAATTTAATACTGATACGTTATATGTTTAAGGCTTGAAGATAAATGAAACATATTACTTATAGTAAAATTTCTTTATTCAAAATATTAATATAGTAAAACACAGTTAGTTTGGACACACATACTATCTATTAACATAGCTTTATTCATTAAAATGATACGCATATAATACAATTTTAAAACAATCGTTATAAACTCAATTTGTCCTACTTCAAATCTACGTTTAGTTTGAAATATAATGCATAATTACATTACGTTTTAAACTTTAATTTTTACTATTTTAATTAAAGAATATCACAAAGACAGATAGAGTAGCTTACGGTAACTTTTTAGTGCAGCTTCATTGAATTCGAACTGTACACTTACACATATAAAGGGGCTTATATTACTAATTGTACTGTATAATTTATAATTTTTATTGTGAATATTTAATGTTAAACAGGAAATCTAATTTGTACTCATGCTACAACAAATCAATTTCAGCGTTGGCCTCTTACTTTATCTATAGTTATCTTGACTTATTAGTACGGGTCATCGTGCTAAGATTAACTATATTTACATTCACACTGGTTATTAGAACCAATCGTTTTTTATTAACAATATTGTTAGCCTCATTTCTGTGTACATTTTATTTACATACATAAACGTAATTAAATTTTCATATTTTTGTTGTCCTATAACTAATACGTTATAGGATAATATTGCAAATTCTGAATTGACTAATAAGACAGTGCATGAGACATAAAGTAACATGTCACATTAGTGTTTAACATTAAATATTCACAATAAAAATTATAAATTATACAGTACAATTAGTAATATAAGCCCCTTTATATGTGTATGTGTACAGTTCGAATTCAATGAAGCTGCACTAAAAAGTTACCGTAAGCTACTCTATCTGTCTTTGTGATATTCTTTAATTAAAATAGTAAAAATTAAAGTTTAAAACGTAATGTAATTATGTATTATATTTCAAACTAAACGTAGATTTGAAGTAGGACAAATTGAGTTTATAACGATTGTTTTAAAATTGTATTATATGCGTATAATTTTAATGAATAAAGCTATGTTAATAGATAGTATGTATCCAAACTAACTGTGTTTTACTATATTAATATTTTGAATAAAGAAATTTTACTATAAGTAATATGTTTCATTTATCTTCAAGCCTTAAACATATAACGTATCAGTATTAAATTATACTTAATAATATTTATGTGATTCAACGAAACTTTTCTCAATAAATGTTCTTTTTCTATAAATTACTTATTCAGAACACATAACTTGTAATGTACAACAATTTAGTTGGAGGATAATAAACAGTTGAACGTTTTAAACTGCTAGTAATTATTTTAAATATTACGCAACAACACATTTATATTGTAACATAGACAATTAAAACATATGTGTTATTTTCCTTGGCATGGAAAAATATATTTCAGAGACAGCTACTTGTGGTTCTGATTGTTACGTTTGCAACAAAGTTAGAAATCACGAATACTCATTTATTAAATTATTTGAAAGCATCGGTCCTAAAGAGTGTGGGGAAGAACTCTACAACAGACTAATGGCCGAGCTGAAAGGAGTTGAAGAATCACAAGTTCAAAGATTCTGATCAAGGACAATATTTGTAAATAAATATGTGAAACATTTGCAAATAAATAAAGAATAATAATATCTTTCTTGCATAGAACGTCTCGTATAATGTTTTATTTACCCAAATATTTGACTATATAAATTATCTTTACAGTCGTTGATGAACTTTAATTTTAATAGTTTGGCTCAAGTATGATATAATTGTTGTATATGAATTTATATCCGTTATTTGACAAATGAAAATTTTTGTCCATTTAAAAAATATTTAATATTTTCAAGGCTTGTATATTCTAGACTAAGTAGTTTTATTTTGTAATCTAAAAGAAGTCAAGCAATAAGGATTATACAAAAAAATTTACATAAGTGTATATCTCTAAATGGACTGACACCAGTTCTATGTAACGAAGTTGGTCATATCTGTTTTGTCATGTTTACCAAAATAAATTATTCACTTAAAATCAGTCATAAGCAAAAGACCATTTTATGAACTAGTAATATACTATGTAACATTCAATTCACTAAGTAGTTATTAACGGAATTATAAAATTGTTGTTTTATACGTTTGATTATCTTTACAAAATAGGAAAAAAACCTGCTTAAACATAGTGTCATTCACATTTAAATCGTTTCGCTAAGTTTTAATAGAGTGGTTGAATACGTATGAAGATATCCTCTTTGAGAAATAAAAAATATTTCGTTCATTTAATGTATAGTTTGATTTACAAAACTGCAAGCTCTAATATGCGAAGCATTTTAGACTTACATTTTATTTGAAGCTCTTATGTATAACATCCTAATGGTGATATAAGAAGTGTATCATTTGTATAATACCTTATTTTTTTATCCTAAACTAATTCAGTTGGTAATTTAAAATAAATCGTTTGATTTATACATTTTTATGGTTTTGATGTCTTATATTAGTTCAAATTTATGGGGTCATTGAGGTGAATGATTGTATAAATTAACTAAAACTATAGTAACACCTAGATAATTATTAGTTATCTTTTTTAAATGTAATAGATGTGTGTATATCCATTATTTTATGTTTATTCATATAATTGTTATCGCTATACAATTTGCGCGATTATTAGATATTTATAGCCTCGGAAATACTGAAAATTAACCGTGTAAAATCATGTTATATCTTATAAATCCAGTATTTTATATTAATGATACGTATATGTACGATACATAGTAAAGAAGATGTTTTGATATAAAGCTCTTAAACGATTAATCATAGTACTTGTTTACTAAAATGTAAAAATTCAGAATAATTAACATTGGTGTTTTATTTATTTATTGGCTATGTTTATCACACAGAAAATGTTAATGACAAAAACTAAAATTTTAATCACATCAAATTAGAATGAACGTAATTAAAAATCATTGTAATTATAAAGAAATTTATATTTTATTACTTGAGTTACTCATATATGATTTTTTGACCGATTTACTTAGGTTTCAAAGTTAATACAACTGGTACATTTAGTTTAGACTAATTGTTATACAAATATTCTCGTATTATGGAAGGAATGTTCTATATATAGATTCTTTGTTTGCCATCAACAAAGTGATCAAAAAGGTGGGTCATAGTTATGACACTAGGTTTTAGTAAGTTCTAAAATGTAACTACTCGTGGTGAATCAGTTTTGCTTTCCCACTAAATGGGTTTTTACTATAGAGTCACAGTGTGCATATTTTATACATCTTTTAATGCAAAGTTTATATTTTCATTCGATAAGTAAGTGATTTAATTTGAGTCTATTCGAGTGCGCTATCATATCACTTGACATCACTTGAACCAGAAATTTACAATCATTTAGTCAGCTTACTTTTTAATCGATATTTCTCTTATTTTCATTTAATGCTATAGATTTGCATTTATTTGCGCTATACTAATAAGAAATTAAACTAATTTGTTCGTTTATTTTTCTTTCATTCTGCTCAGCCGACAGTAATACGTTAGTCTGTCAAGCCTGATACTCAGTTCTCTCCCCTGCACAACGTACGGACATTGACAAAACTATAATGTTATTAATGGATTCATAAAATTGTTGTTTTATTTACCCAATTCATTGATAAGAGAAACTATCTTTACAAAATAGGAAAAATAATGCTTTTTAATTTAAAGTGTCATTTATATTTAGACGTTTCTCTCATGTTTATTATAATAGTTGTACATGTATGAAGATCCTTTATTTGAGAAATTAAACATTTTTATCCATTTAATATTTATCCAGATATACAGAACTGCAGGCTCTAATATTTACCATCTCTTTAGAAATCTATAATGCGGATACTAGTAAAAATATCTTTATGAAAACACGAAATTCATTTACTTAGCTAAGTTTAATTTATTTTACTATCATTTTTATTCCATCTTTATTTCTATCATTAAACCGAATATACGTCTGTTTATACAAAAGAAGTATAAACTTAAACGGTTGATTTGGTATAACCTGTGTTATACAAATTATTTAAACATAACAATTATTATAGTATTTACTCTCACGGCTCATTTTAAGAGAAAACAATATAAAGTATTATTCTTAGATATGAGAAGGCAACACAAGATTGAACGTATTATAAGGTGAATATGAATGATAACATGAGTAGGATGAGTGTGAATAACCCATATAATCTTGTTACTAACGGAGTTTGACTGTATTATAAAAAGTCTAGCAACCAGTAAAACTAAGGTAACATAGAGCTTTACGTTGGATAAAAAACACGTATTATTGGCCTGATTTTCAACTAATTGACAAGCCTGATACTTAGTTCTCTCCCTTGCACACATACGGACACTGACAAAATTGAACTTGGATAGATTTTTCATATACAAGAAACGTTTCATCTTAAACTTAGGGCATATGTATCTATATTGTATTATATTCCATTTTTATATTGTTTTTTTTCGTTCAAATTGAGCCAATGAGTTTAGTTTTTATTTAATGAGTAAATCAGTAACAATGTATAACTTTTAATTGCGATAAACGTTTAATATATCTTATTTTTAAAAAATACCGAAATCTATAATAAAGAAGTTATCAAATAAATTATTCGTGTTGAATCAGTCACAGGTTTTTTAAAGTTATTTGAAAGTTCGGTTTTTTTTCAATACGTGTTTGTAATATTTATGTTGAAATTATAAGAAAAGGCTCGTATTAATATAAATTATCAACATAATATACGACATTTAATTCACTATACAGTTATTAATGGATTCATTGTTGTTTTATTTACTCAATTCATTAATAAGAGAAAGTATTATTCAATTCATTATCTTTACAATGTAGGAAAAAACACATTTTTAACTTAATGTGCCATTTATTTTAATCGTGGTATATTATAATAGTTTAGACATGTATGAAGATCCTTTCTTGGAGAAATTAAACATTTTTATCCATTTAATATTTACAGAACTGCAAGCTAAAATGTGTTTAACATATTAGATTAACATTTTACTTAAGGCTCTTGTGCGTAAGATCCTAATGGAAATCTGAAATGAAATGTATAGAGAACTTCACATCTATAGCCTATTGTAATATATTAGAGAAAATAAACTATTATTTTTCAATTCTATATTTATACACTCACATAAAAAAAAATCTTCTCAACAAAAGGACTTAAGTATGCAAATGATGAATAACGTTTTGTTTAACAAGTCTGAAATGAAATGTGTATCAAATTTTATTTTGATACCCTTGTCATAAGTAGAATATAACTTATTGAAGTCTTGTAGTAAATTTATAATAAATAACAGCAATTTACATCTATAAAGTAATTATTTATGTTATTAGGTTAAAATAATGGGATAGTTTGTAAATAGAGGGACTTTATTTGATATCTTAAAGTGAATGTTACCTATTGTAATATTATATAGAGTCTAAATATGGCTCGCAATTCAATATTATTCGATTGTTTTAACTAACGTGTGAGGGAATAATAATTGAACTACTTGACTCATAATTTAAATCATTACCAATATCAACTAAATATCAAATTTACTAACAAATATCAGACACATCTATCCATTAGCAGAAGGCGCATCTGGTTTGAATATTAAATGATCACAACAAATTACTACTATATTAAATATAAATTACTATTTGAATAAATACTGTAAATACAGTATTATTGAACCATTTATGAAAGAAAAAATGTCACCATTTAGGTTACCAGAGCCAACTAGAAACTTTGGTTGTTGTTGAGGAAAATGCATGTACAGATAGGTCTACTAATGAAGTTTCATCTCTTTGTAGATTTGTATTAAATTATATGAATTTTTATATCTGTCTCACTACCACATATAGAGTATATATTAAAAATAAACATTCTATCTGTCTCACTACCACATATAGAGTATATATTAAAAATAAACATTCTTACAAATATTTACCAATCGATTAAACTTTGGTTGTTGTTGTTGAGATACATGTATGTACAGATGAAACATAGCATCAGCAAAATTGGACTTGGACAATTTCATACCATACAAATACATCAGTTGGTTTTTAAAAAGGACAGTATTTCTGCAATACAACTTCTCCTTACGATTTTTAAATAATTAACAAAATTTTACTATTACTTATTCCATAACAGAATTTAAATATTGTATTACTTAAGTTTCCACTCTTTGCGGATTTTTATTGAATTATATGAATTTTTATATCATCTGTCTTACTACCACATATAGAGTATATATTAAAAATAAACATTCTTACAAATATTTACCAATCGATTAAACTTTGGTTGTTGTTGTTGTTGAGATACATGTATGTACAGATGAAACATAGCATCAGCAAAATTGGACTTGGACAATTTCATACCATACAAATACATCAGTTGGTTTTTAAAAAGGACAGTATTTCTGCAATACAACTTCTCCTTACGATTTTTAAATAATTAACTAAATATTACTATAACTTATTCCATAACAGAATTTAAATATTGTATTACTTAAGTTTCCACTCTTTGCGGATTTTTATTGAATTATATGAATTTTTATATCATCTGTCTTACTACCACATATAGAGTATATATTAAAAATAAACATTCTTACAAATATTTACCAATCGATTAAACTTTGGTTGTTGTTGAGATACATGTATGTACAGATGAAGTTTCCACTCTTTGCGGATTTTTATTGAATTATATGAATTTTTATATCATCTGTCTTACTACCACATATAGAGTATATATTAAAAATAAACATTCTTACAAATATTTACCAATCGATTAAACTTTGGTTGTTGTTGTTGAGATACATGTATGTACAGATGAAACATAGCATCAGCAAAATTGGACTTGGACAATTTCATACCATACAAATACATCAGTTGGTTTTTAAAAAGGACAGTATTTTTTATAGAGTTTTCAGTATTTAATAATTTACATTATTATACTTTATTCCTAAATAACATTTAAATATTGTGCGACTTATTACTTTAAAAATATCTGCAATACAACTTCTCCTTACGATTTTTAAATAATTAACTAAATATTACTATAACTTATTCCATAACAGAATTTAAATATTGTATTACTCATGTCATTAAAAAATTATAGAATAGTATATTACCTTACGATTTTTAAATATTAAATTAAATAAAATATAATATGCTTTTTATTTTTTATACATCTACTAAATATATGGAAAAAACCACATATATATGGAATACGAACAACATGCAATGAAAAACAAAGTATCAGGCTAGCACAATAACAACTATTATATCATAACGTGACAAAGAATAAATTTCGGTTGACCATACTGATGAATCGATGCACTTATTATAGTACACGGATTTATTATAGTACAATACGAATGAAGAAAAAAACACCTCTGGTTCATTTGTTTAACGGTCAGAACAAATTAATACTATATAAAATACAAAATATTATTCAAATTAATACTGTGTAACAATAAAAAATACACTTTAATTAAAGCACGTCTTTTTTCATAGAGTTTTCGAAAATATAAATATTAATTATTATATGAATATCATCTACTATATGTAGGCACTATAATGTAAATACTCTTTATAGGATTAAATCAGGGGAAAAAAGACGTTGACTGGTTAAGAACAATCCTTCAATTAATTTTATTTAAACATATTATACCTTGTTTAGCTCAGGTGAACGATTTTAGAGGTTTTAAAATAAATAGAGTATTAGGCTAGCAGAAGTGAAGAGGAACCGTGATTGTAGCCAAGAAAAGTCGTGCACCAGCGGACTGATAAAGCGCGCGCCGCCTGACACTAGGGTCAAGCAATATGATAGCGCGCTCATGATATCAACGGCCGAGTTCAGAGATCTTGCCAAGTTCTGTTCTCCTAATACTTAACGAACATATTTTAACGTATTTATTAACGCGTTTGTATTTTTTTAATAATCGTATTCATTATAGTTTAAACGTACAAAAAAGGATTACGAATTTAAATTAATATTACTGTAACACCCGACGTCGCGTTTATATTTAATATATAGAAATAATTTAATAATCGTATATGTATTTATTATAGTATAATGTAATAAATCGTGTGAGTTGGCAGCACTGAGATATTTTCTTTCTGCATCGCGTGAGTTGGTAACACTGTTGTTGGAAAAAACAGTTCAGCTGACGAAAGAGCGCGAAAACGGCGTGACGTCACACCAAAACAACACTGACCTAGCCCAACTGACCTTCAAGGTCACCACGTGGCTAATAACAGTTGTAAACAATAGTAAACTTGACCTCAAGGTCAACACGTGGCTGATTACAGATAGGCGGTGACCTTTGACCCTGTCCCGGTAGCGGTCTGACGTGACGTCACACTGCTTCAGACACCCCATTCTATACTACTTTTAACACATAGGCAATTCAAGACACGCAGCCAGGCTTTAAGTAATTCAAGACGAGCAGCCAGGCTTTAAGTAATTTAAGACACGCAGCCAGGCCTTAAGTAATTCAAGACACGCAACCAGGCTTTAAGTAATTCAAGACACGCAGCCAGGCTTTAAGTAATCCAAGACACACAGCCAGGCTTTAAGTAATTCAAAACACGCAGCCAGGCTTTAGGTAATTCAAGACACGCAGCCAGGCTTTAAGTAATTCAAGACACGCAACCAGGCTTTAAGTAATTCAAGACACGCAGCCAGGCTTTAAGTAATCCAAGACACACAGCCAGGCTTTAAGTAATTCAAGACACGCAGCCAGGCTTTAATTAATTCAAGACACGCAGCCAGGCTTTAAGTAATTCAAGAAACGCAGCCAGGCTTTAAGTAATTCAAGACACGCAGCCAGGCTTTAAAGTAATTCAAGACACGCAGCCAGGCTTTAAGTAATTCAAGACAAGCAGCCAGGCTTTAAGTAATTCAAGACACGCAGCCAGGCTTTAAGTAATTCAAGACACGCAGCCAGGCTTTAAGTAATTCAAGACACGCAGCCAGGCTTTAAGTAATTCAAGACACGCAGCCAGGCTTTAAGTAATTCAAGACACGCAGCCAGGCTTTAAGTAATTCAAGACACGCAGCCAGGCTTTAAGTAATTCAAGACAAGCAGCCAGGCTTTAAGTAATTCAAGACACGCAGCCAGGCTTTAAGTAATTCAAGACACGCAGCCAGGCTTTAAGTAATTCAAGACAAGCAGCCAGGCCTTAAGTAATTCAAGACACGCAGCCAGGCTTTAACTAATTCAAGACAAGCAGCCAGGCTTTAAGTGATTCAAGACACGCAGCCAGGCTTTAAGTAATTCAAAACACGCAGCCAGGTCTTAAGTAATTCAAGATACGCAGCCAGGCTTTAAGTAATTCAAGACACACAGCTAGGCTTTAAGTAATTTAAGACACGCAGCCAGGCTTTAAGTAATTCAAGACAAGCAGCCAGGCTTTAAGTAATTCAAGATACGCAGCCAGGCTTTAAGTAATTCAAGACACGCAGCCAGGCTTTAAGTAATTCAAGACAAGCAGCCAGGCCTTAAGTAATTCAAGATACGCAGCCAAGCTTTAACTAATTCAAGACAAGCAGCCAGGCTTTAAGTGATTCAAGACACGCAGCCAGGATTTAAGTAATTCAAAACACGCAGCCAGGCCTTAAGTAATTCAAGATACGCAGCCAGACTTTAAGTAATTCAAGACACACAGCTAGGCTTTAAGTAATTCAAGACACACAGCTAGGCTTTAAGTAATTCATGACACGCAGCTAGGCTTTAAGTAATTTAAGACACGCAGCTAGGCTTTAAGTAATAACAGGTACGCAGCTAGGCTTTAAGTAATTCAAGACACGCAGCTAGGCTTTAAGTAATTCAAGACACGCAGCTAGGCTTTAAGTAGTACAAGACACGCAGCCAGGCTTTAAGTAATTCAAGACAAGCAGCCAGGCTTTAAGTAATTAAAGACACGCAGCCAGGCTTTAAGTTATTTAAGACAAGCAGCCAGGCTTTAAGTGATTCAAGACACGCAGCCAGGCTTTAAGTACTTCAAGACACGCAGCCAGGCCTTAAGTAATTCAAGACACGCAGGCAGGCTTTAAGTAATTCAAGACACGCAGCTAGGCTTTAAGTAATTCCAGACACGTAGCTAGGCTTTAAGTAATTCAAGACAAGCAGCCAGGCTTTAAGTAATTAAAGACACGCAGCCAGGCTTTAAGTAATTCAAGACAAGCAACCAGGCTTTAAGTGATTCAAGACACGCAGCCAGGCTTTAAGTAATTCAAGACACGCAGCCAGGTCTTAAGTAATTCAAGACACGCAGGCAGGCTTTAAGTAATTCAAGACACGCAGCTAGGCTTTAAGTAGTTCAAGACACGTAGCTAGGCTTTAAGTAATTCAAGACACGCAGCTAGGCTTTAAGTAATTCAAGACACGCAGCTAGGCTTTATGTAATTCAAGACACGCAGCTAGGCTTTAAGTAATTCAAGACACGCAGCTAGGCTTTAAGTAATTCAAGACACGTAGCTAGGCTTTAAGTAATTCAAGACACGCAGCTAGGCTTTAAGTAATTCAAGACACGCAGCCAGGCTTTAAGTAATTCTTAAGAGTTCCAACCTGAATCCCGACGGCCATTGGGGGTTTAGTGAGTGTTCCATCCTGTTTTCTCCTTGTAAAATCTCACAATAAATGCATAAAAGGATTCACTCTGCACAAACAAAATATAAACAGTACTAAATTTATTAATATATGAAATTTAGGATTTTTATCCTTATATCACCTTCTCATAGATACAATTTTTCAATCGAGCAAAAACAATTTCTCATGAGGGGATTTTTGAGAATAAATTTTATAAATGAATAAATACGTTTCTGCGATAAAATATATTCAACGTATTTTGTTAGTACTCTTTATTACTTTAGGATGGCGTTTCATTTGTAGAAACGTAATGAAGTGTTTTTTTTACTTAGAAAGAAATTAAAAGTATAAATATAATTATACTTTTAGTATATTACTTTAATTAAAACGCAAAGTATTAGATGGAATATTTAAATTAAAGAAAAAATCAGAATTTCAATACATATATGTGATTGTTGAGAGCATCATTAATTTACAATCTCACAACTAATAGTGTTTCCCAGTTTATTCCCATTTTGACTTGTTCATGAGATTATTTATACTCAATGTAAGAACAAAAGCTACTCATATGTAAGCCTTTGTTTGGTTTTTGTCCTCGGTGGGATTTATTGCCAGATGGAAAGTTTCCCAGGAGGGTTACAATATGAATCAATGATTTCATAGGCTCAACGTGAGTAACACATAATAAGGTTGAAGGATTGTATATAACAAATAATAAAAGGAATGTGATCTTATCCAATACAATAGGATTTTGTGGCTGAAGACGACAAAGGTACATTTACCTTATTATTTGTCATTTATAAAAATTAGTTAAGGAGGCTTTCATAAGGAATAAAGTGTGAACAATTATTTATTGGTAAATTTACAATATATAATGCATATAGTTACAATGTAAAAAAATAGCTCTAAATTGGCTATTTAAAAGATATCTTATTTAAAAAAAGTATATTTATTCAAAAATATAACTATATATAAATAAGTACCTTTATGATTTTAATAAAAATTTTATTCACTTGTTCAAGCACGTAAACAATTAAATTTACTTAAATATAACATTACAAATAAAAAAATGAAACAATAACACCAAAATAATAGTGTATAGAAGAAGCTTACATTAATACAAATAAAATAATATTTTGAACAGTATATTTACCTCTTCTATATAAAACTAAACAAACGCTAACTTAGTTTTTTGTGCGGATAATTTTCATAGAAAAAACAAGTATTATAAGGGAATATTTTATAAAAAATTGCTACTGGAAGTATTATAAAAACATGTTTGCATAATACGATTGTTTATTATAGGGTGTGCAATGTACAATTAATTTATTGCTTTACAAAAACAAGTCAAACACACTTAAAACCATCTTAACCGTTAGGGTGAAAATAATTGAACACAAACAAGTTTACATTTTTTGCTACGTAAACTAATATCATAAAAACAGTTTGATTAAAAAAGAATTTGTTAAAATGTTTGTTTGAAAAATATTTATTAGCATTGGATTGTTCATGATATGTAGATTATATTTGCAGATCTCGAAATAATATATACTAAAATTGTTCTTATTTTACTGTTATGTTGATATTTTTAATACTAATTTTTACAAAAATATAATGTATTCCATGTAGAAATGTATTTAACTACAGGTAACTTGTTACACAAGTATAGATTTTACACAAGTGATAGATATTAAGCACGATATTTATTTATTTATTAATTACAATTATTGTGTCATATAACTTCCAACTGGTAAATTTTTTTCATTTTAAAAGAAAGTATATTGTACGAAATACAATGTGTACAAGTTATTCTAAATACTCGGTCGGAAGTTGAAAATAACATTTTGAGAGCTACATATCGATACATCAATTGTACTGACGCCTAAATAGTATTTGCTCGCTGATCCAAATGACATTTTAATTTTACATATTGTTCTATATCCCTCTGTATTGTCACAAGACATTTATATTCCAAACAACTCTCTGATGGACTGTAACATGGTTTATTTATAGAGATATGGTTTAACTGTATAAAACGAACATTCATATGTGTAAGTAGTTATTTAATAATGTATTTACTATTTATTTAAACTATTTATCTTCGAATTATGTTTAAATCTACCTTCTTTTAGAAACATATTGGAGGAACGTATGGGTTTCATTCCTTCGATAAACTTAAAAATGTTGAGCTATATTTAAATTGTACATAGTTGAAAGCATTTATTATTATCATCAAAAATAATAAATATTTATTAAGAATTAATAGCAAAAATAACTGTTAGAAGATTCTTTTAAGGATTTAAAAAAAGATTTCTTTTAGATTGTTATGAAAAATCCACCACCTACATGTAGACCACAAATAAACACTTAAAAACCTCCAAAACGATCATTTAATATTCTAAAGATAATAATGTACATAAAAATACATGTAGTATAATACAAGGCATATAACATTTCTTCTATGCAAAGCTATATAGAAATTTAACTTTATATACAACAATTAATTATGTAATATTACTGTGTAATTTCGCTTCTTAGTCTAGGTTTTGGTTACATAAAGCTATTAAATTTATCGTTTGTACGGTATCTCGGTTTCAGGTGGATTCCTAAGTCCTATAATTCCAACTTATAATAGATTTATGAGGTTCTATTTTGTTTCTACCACTTAATGAGTCACAAGACCAATTGAATATGGAAAAATGGACAGTGTAAAATCGAAAAAAATACGATTAAAAAAATACATTAAAAAATTAATAGCTAAACTTTATTAAAATTTTTTTATT